>JANHGB010050006.1:9671-20198 GCA_026283785.1 Coracopsis vasa | reverse complement strand
GAAATTTCATTACTAAGGTACAGAAAATGGGTAAATGTCTCTAATTAGCCTTTTCAGTGTGTTAGTCCACAGAAGTTATTCACATCACGGGAAGCTATTGCCAAGAAGAAAATAGGTTAAATTTTCACCATACATTTTTGCATTTATGTGATTTCACCAAGCTACCAGTACCTTAGTATTAGTATCTTTGTCTTCATCCATAAAGACAATAATTGATGGGGGAGAAAAATGTTAAGAAAGAAACTGTTAGTGCTTCTCCTTTCTTCATCTTCTTTCCCCCCTGCAAGTAATCAGATGAGATATGAATATGACAAAGTGTATTGTCTAGAAAATGTTTTCCCAAGTCTGTGATTCTCAGTGTTGGCTTTCTCCGTGAAAACAATATGACTCTTAATCTAGAAATCAACAGATATACAGCATCAAATAAAAGAGATAAAATCTCAAAATATCCTAAAGTGATTGAAAATTTATCTGTATATATTATGTGATCTCACAGGAAACTAAACAATTTGAGTCCTTTTCTTAATTTATTTCAATCTAGTACCTACTGCTGTCAGAGTGAGCTCTGTTCTCAATTTCTTTTGGAAATAAAGACTCTGAAATTGCATAGGAGAGATTAAAGACAAGGAAAAAAGGCACAGATTAAAAAAAAAAAAAAGGCAAATAACAACAGTTTGAGTAATTCTTCTGTTAGGAATCTGATACTCAGAGTACAGTAGCAGGATGTAGATGAACTCCACTACCCTGTTCTATCAGGGCCAGCTGATATCAGCTGATACCTAAAATAAACAGGAAAAGAAAGTGAAACTTGCAATAGAGGTAAGCTGAGTTAACACTCTGCAAAAAAGAAGCAAAGGTCATCAGTGAGAAGCTGATGTTGGTTTTTATTTCTAATAAACTAGAAATCTACTGTAATCTCCTTCTGCCTCTAAGTCAGAAGCAGCCTTTCTGTTGAACATGTGAGCTCGTCTTATTGTTTTTGCCTTGCAAGTCTGTTGAACTGCATCTTCAACAGCTTTTCTCAAGCGAAACCAAGGCTTTTGTCATTCAATGGTAAAGAAAGGCAAAAAATGTAGTTCAATCTTTGACATAAAGAATATTTTGATTCTGCTCTTGCTGTGCTCTCTGGAGTTCAATGGGGAAAACCAAAATAATTAGGTAAAATAAGACTTACTGAAATACTGGCGTGGGTTTGGGGGGTGGTTTTGCTGGTTCTTTTACTTTACCACATTGTGGGGTTTAGTTTTGGAATGTGGTTACCACAGTACATAACTAACTGCTGCAGAATGATCCTCTATCTACATTGAGCAACCTGCACAATTTATGTGACTGAAGTGGAAAATGTGACAGGTTTCAGGCATAGTTATTTTTACCAGATCAGGAGCAGGACAGTGAGTCTTGTTGGGGAGTGTAGGAGACAGCTTTGTTGAAGAGACTAGTTTTCAAGTAACTGTCTGTGAGTGACTGAGAATTGTTCCTAGTCTAGCTCTGGTTCACAGCCATTAAATTATTTCATATGACAGGTAGTACTATATGGTTTTAAATGTAATTTCAGGCAGTTGTTGTAGCTGGTCCTGAAATCTGATGTTATTTACTGACTGAGGGGCTAGTGAGAGATTGATTGGGAATGGTGAATGTACAAGAAATTTTTCCCAGTGGCCTGTAAATGGGGGGCTAGCTGTGGCACAATGAGTAGAAAGGATTGAGGTGGCACGAGACCTCCAATCAGTTTCTTTATGTAAATAAGAGAAACTTGTGTCGTTAGAAACATCTCTGGTCATTTGGATGATTCCCTACTCTAAGCACACTTCACAGAAAGTAGGAATGCTGATTAGAATTTTCAGTTCAAATCCAGCACTAAAAAGTCTTTGAGGGAAGATGTGGACTTGGAGCCCAAAGCCATTTTGTTTGTTTGTTTGTTTTTAGCATATGGTGCTCTAAATCTCTTAAGTGTGCAAAACTAACTTGAGAAGCAGCCACAACATTCAGCCAAGAACTCTGGCAGATTTCTTTGTCTGCTTTCCAAGAGGAGAGAACTGAAGGATCTGTCTCATTAGCTGAATTCATGGACGTGTTTGTACTCATGAAGTTTTTTTTGCCATAATGAAGGGTCAAGAGATGTTCTGGAGACCCACAAGGGAAAAACAAGGGAACTGTAATTGGATTACATTGAGCAGGAAAGGCTGAGGTTGCAGTTAATAATTGATCTGTGCTCTGCATATATACAGACTGCCTTTGAACATACTGATGTCTGGCATAAAATCCCAGACCAGTGGCTGCAGATAATCAGCTAGGAAGAAAACATACATTCCCATTTGCTTGGAGGAGGTGTTTATCTCTTAGAAGACTTAAGTTCTCAGCTTGCATTTTGCACCTAGGAATTTACAAAATTACAAAAGCTATTTTGATTGTTGGATTTCTGTAGAACTGCCCTGAAAAGGGTGGGGAGGAAGAATAGAGGGTCAAAAGCTCCCAAGTTTAAATAGATGTGCAGAAATATATATATTCTTTAGTAATTGTGAAGTGAGGGTCTTTTCAGAACCCATGTTACTAAAGCCTTTATCCCTGAGGATTGACAGTAATAATTTTTTAGTTATTCTTAAGCTGTGAATTATCTGTGTTCTGGATGGAGAGAGCTGTGTAGTGAAAGGTGTAGTCCAGCAGAACCACTGGCTCTAGTACTGCTTTGGAGCAGTGTAGTTATCTCCACGCAACATAGAGTCCAAACTAATAATACTTGGAAGAGCCAGCCTGGGACCAAGCAAACCTTCTTTTCTATCTTGCTTTTAGTATTTCTATTACCATGTTAATTTTCCCTGTAACATATCAGTTATGTTGGCTGGATAATGAAAATATGTCTTCATCCTTCTTATCTGGTGAAATTGGGTGTTTATGCCTTAGTCTTTGGAAGACTAGCCTTCTGGAATCCCAGGTCAAGACCAGTGGAAAAGTCTGGAGCAAATAAAATGTATGGTTGGTGGAAAGAGGTCAGATCAGGGAATCCTTAAGCAAACCAGACATGCATAAGTCCATGGGCCTTGGTAGGATGCACCCACGAGTGCTGAGAAAGCTGACGTGTCATTGCAAGGCCACTCAAGAGGCAATGGGCGCAAACCGAAATGCATGAGGTTTCATCTGAACATCAGGAAACTTTTTTACTGTGAGGGTAACTAATCACTGACACATCTTGCCTAAAGAATTGTGGTCTTCATCCTTGGTGATATTTAAATGCTCTCTGGATATGGCCCTGGGCAACCGGCTCTAAGTGTCACTGCTTGAGCAGAGGTTGTTGGACAACTTGATCTCCAGAGGTCCTTTCCAACCTCAGCCATTCTAGGATTCTGTGAAAGATTGCAGAAGTATGTATTTCAAGGTGAAGTAGTGGACGTATATGTGTATAATAATGTATTTTGCTACAGAAAAGTCATCACAATGCTACCATTATATGGTTCTTGTACTAGGTACTTGTTACTAAGTAAATGTTTCATCCTTCTAATTTTTCTCATTAGACGACTTAAGAACGTGAGTCAGTTCTTTTTATGTCAGTGGTTGTGGCTTCTTATGAAATTCAAATATTTCCCTTGAGAGTTTGCTATAATCAGGAGAAGGACTAAAGTATCCAACTTCTCCAGTCACAGAATCTGGCATAATCTGTGAAATGCACAGTACTTAGATGGACTTACTGGTCAGAGGAGCAAAACATTTTCCAGAGATTTGTGACCAGCCAGGCAGTGTGTATAGATCTCAACACAAACAAGGATCATTAATCATAGAAAGCCATTAATCTTTATTATGAGTTAAGAATGAAAAGGAGATTTGAGAAGAGAGGCATATGGTTATTTCTCTCCAGTTTTATTTAACAGATTATTGCTCACTCTCCAGATCTACAGACATAATGTAGTGCTCAAATTGATTGTTTCTCTTTTATCTGTTCAGACCATTTTTTTCCATGTTCTCATTGCTGAACATTATGATTATTTGTTAAAGCAGCATGAAACAAGTTCTAGCTTGAACAGGTATCTATACTGCCAAAACTGAAACAGGAGTGGTTGAAAGATACTAGGAAAAGAACGTAAACTACAAGCCAGGAGTATCTCAGTGAGAGCCGGTTGGTATGAATTCCTCAGGTTATCACAACAGAGGATGTCAGCCTTTTTTGCCTGCAAGCTGTTCGCACAGAGTTAGTGATGATGCATAATCGACAAAGCCACACTGAACTTTTGGAATTCATAGAATGATACTTTTCATTTCATTCACTGGGTAAAGAATAAAAGCTCTTCCTGCCATCCTGGCTGCTGCACTAATCTTAATTGAAAAGTGCAGTGTGAGATGAAAGCACGGCAAGATTCTTCTACATACAAAGGTGAGTAAACCGTAGGGCCTACTTAATGTCTGACCATGAGAAGACTAATGACATCCACTGTGTGTTTAAAGACAGAAGGAGAGATCTGAGCATCAGATCAAATAGTATCATGCAGATAGTTTTTGTTAATGAAGGGTCTTAAAGTGACTTTTAAAATTTTAAAGAATGTGTAGAAAAGGTATAATTTAAAATTTACCAAAATAAATCTCACCATCAGGAAACAGGTAATTTCAGGGAGCTTTAACTGCATCTGATGTTTTCAGCTCTTTCCTTCATCTTTATATTCAGTCACCTTCGAGGCACAAAGATGATTAATGCAGCATCACTTTGTAAAAGAAACAGCAACCACTTCCTTCACCAAAAAGAAGTATCTAGGAATGGAAAAATAATGATAATGACTAATAGAGGCTTTTTAAATTGCTGCTCACCCAGAGGTTTCATGTCATTTTCCAAATGATATTAACATTCATTTATTTCACCTACGGATAAGCTGCAACACAAAGACGTAAGATAATTTTTCAGCAGTCATCAAGCTGGTAGATCCCAAAATGTCGTAGTGCTCTGTCCATCACCTCCAGGATACATAAATACATCACTGTGTATGCTTACCCATGAGCTAACTTGAAAAGACAGTGTTTAGTATTACCCCACAACCATGGGTTAGCCCTTTTTCCATTTTAGGCCCAGCCACATCGGCATGGAAATGATCTGTTTTGTTTAGATGAGTGTTCCCCTGAAAATCACGGGAATCAGCTCTGTGTAAAAGCCACTCAGTATGTGCATGATGAGCTTTATGACTGTAGTCCTCTGGGTTATCTTTTAGATTTGCAACATTTTCTAGCTTTGGAGCAAGACGACTCTGCCAGTTTCTTTTTAATTGCTGGTCAGCCTGTATTAAGCCAACTGACGGCTGGTGTGAATGAGATGTCTACAAAGGTTAAACACATTTGTCAGTCACATAAGGAAGCTAGATACATTTGTTGATGTTTAAGTGACATTCTCAGTCTTGCTCCTGCCTGGCAGGACTGCAAAGTGAACTGAGGTCACAGGCCTCCAGATAGGCTACTTTAGGGGCTTTTGAGTGTGTGCTGTTTTTCCAAGTTAAAGAAATGCAACATAAAAGTATTTTTGGTTTTTAGATGTAGGATGTCCTAAATATGATCCTTAAGTCCTGAATGTCTTGAACATAGAGTGGGAGTCATTCAAATAAGCACCTTTTTCCACTATTATCAGCAATTACAAAAAAATTGGGGGGTGGATTTTTTCATTTTAAATCCTACGAAACAGTGTCATCTAAGCAAATGCAGCAGCTCAGTAATCATATCAACAAACATGTTCAACACTTTCACCTCTTTGTTTTCTCCCTGCAAAACAAATAGCAAGAGTCACCTCCTAAAAAAGTGCAAGTACTTTCTTAGTTAAACGCCACTGGACGCTGACAAGATGGGCCCTGATCTTTCAAATCACCAGTGGTACTTCGACTGAAGAGTAAATTTATTGGGTAAATATCCCTGGGGAGAAGCTGCTAATTAAGGAGCAGATTTCTTAGCCAGCAGCTCCTGATAGAGTGGTTCATTTTAAATATCTAGGCTATGAATATGGACACTGTCACACTGAAGCTGTACAAGTTGCCAGAGAGATATTTTGTGGTGGAGATGACTGAAAACTGTGCTGTTGTGCAATCAGGAATGAATAAACATTTCCACCTTATGAGCTGCAAATGACTTTCTTCGCTAAGTACTTTAATATTATTTTTATGTTTCATAGCAGCAACATCAATAGCCTCACTAATATATTCCATTCTTTGTTTAATTGGTGACTTCCTTAATAATTTTCTCTTTTAGCTATGACTCACTTGAGTGCTGAGGGTGGGTGTAGTGGTGTAGTTAACATCTTACAGCCTGCCAAGGGTGAGTGTCTGTTTGAGATGGCTGCAAGTGGTTCTGTTGGTCCTAAACTCCTTTGTTTCTGAGTGCCTCTGATGCAATGGGACATGCAGGGGTAGTCGTAGGCCTTTTTCCTAATTCAGTGTTTCATTAATCATACAGACATATTTCTCCCAAATCAGAGTTATCAGCTGCCCTGGTTTACACAATTTTTTCTGATGTTACGTGGTAGCGATAAACTTGTGCATTTCATGTGTGCCACCCACATGTGCTCCCTGAACAAACCTCAGTTTCTCTGAGTGGTGCAAGATGTCATGCCAGCTGCTGCAGACAGTACAAGTCATTAAAAAGTGCTAATGAAGTTGGTGGAGATCTTGGGTTCAATCTGGGCTCATTTAAAACCAGTTTCTGTAAATGAAGGTCCTGCAGAGCTGTCTGAGATTCCAAGGGTATATCATTCCCTTTCTTGCTGTTTGGTTCGTCAAAACTAAATGACACAACACCTGTGCTCCCAGTGACATGTGTGACAGGAACCTTGCTTATGAATGATAGATTTATAGACCAAATTCCTGATACCCAGGGTTTTTTTTCTGCTGAGCTGCTTTAACATTTTTGCCAAATATCTAGCACTGGGGTGATATATTTCAAGCCAAGAAGTCTTTTCTCTGAGCTAGAACACTCTCTGTAGCATTTTCCCATGCACCCTTTTCCAGCTGATGATTTAAAATTACTAGCTGATTTTCAACACAAGCTTTGGCAGTCCAGAATGAATGGAAAGTTATTTGGCATAGGCCACAAATCCAATTGCTGACATTCCACTCAGGCTCTTCTATAGAGAAAGGCAAAAGAAAGAGGACTCTCCTCTAGACATGTTCAATCAGAAAAGGTATTGGACATAGAATATGTAGCATCATGGCCAAGGTATTTCTTTGAGAAATATAGTTTGGGAATATATTTTTCTTCTTCAGGCTGAACACTTTGAAATCTCCAACCAGTTTAATGTTCTCATTACCACTAGACTTAAGAGCTGCTACTACGTCTTTCTTGTCCTCAGCAAAAATATAGAAGCAGTTTGAGGCACCATGTTATTCCTGTAGCTGCCTGGTTGATTATGCTGGCACTGATCATTAGCATCCTGCTAGTAAGTAGTAACCCACTGAAAGTGTGTCCTGGGAGAGCTTTGTTTCAGAAAAGTCACCAGCATGGGATGGCATAAATACTGCCCTTTGGTTTCTATTTTCCAGAACTCCCCCCTGCAGAACGGGTCTCCCAGAAATCCTGTTAAAATGGCTTTGTAGCTCTTTTGATATCAGCAGAGAGATGTCATTCAGCCCTACAGTCATGGATTAAACTAATTCACATTACAGGCTGAAGACCACAGTGATGCGTAGGTAGCAAGCCAGCTTTGATGCTGGTAGTGGATTCATCACAGTAGCATGGCAGCCCACATGGACTCATTTCCTCCAGAAGTGGTGAAGAGAGCCCACACTATGTTCTATAACACTGTGACTAAACTATGCCTACTTCCTCTTGGGCTGCCCTAGAGCTAGTACAGCATATCTCCATGCTGATCTAAAGTCTGCAAAATTTGAAGCTGAAAAGGATGACTATAATAATCAAGTGTGAACCTACTCTTACCTAGCACTGCTGAGGGGCTAATATGCCCAGTAAAATTTTCTAGCCCAAGGGCAAAGCCATGATATTTCATTTTTTCCTTCCCTCCCTCTTTTATGGGCTTAATAGAAATTGCCTCCAGCAATCCCACATGCATTAGAGAAGGAAGAAAACACAACAGGTAGTACATTGCTTGAGGATTATGGCACTACAGGTGTGCATGCTTAGACACAGGGAGCTGAAAAGAAGATGACAGGCATGACTACAGCAAGAAGGCTAGAAAGTACCTTGTTCATGATTAGAGTGAATTCCTATTGTGAGGCAGAAATTCTGCAAAATACAGATAGAATAGAGGATAAGGAGAATAGAGTTGGTTTATACAAAGATCTTTACTTGCAGATAGTGACTCTGGGCTGATGTGATGGAGAAAGTCAGTGGACCAAATAATCAAAATTCAGAGGACAAAAAAAAAATCTTAATAATAATCCTAATTAATAATCCATTTATTTTACCTGTCAGGTAGCAAAATGGCAATGTAATCTTCTAGACAAATTGTTCTGTACTCTGAAAACAGAAGGGTTTGGTATTGAATGCAAGCCAAAATCAGCTCTCAGATACAGTGGTATATATTCCAAAACACCTCTGGAGAGATGAGCCCATGTACTTCTGGTTTATATTAATGCAAATTTGACCCCAGGCAAAATGTCAATTTGAATTCAGTAGTTTTGAAGAGCAGCCATCCAAAAAAAGTTGCTGCTGGAATTCAAAGCAATTTGGGAAAATAAGATGCCATTCACCAATCTCTTAACATGATTTAGGGTAAAATTGTACCACTGTGGAAAGTAAGATCTGTTCTTAACGGATGTCAAGAACCTCCTCTATTGTCTTTCAACAAATGGAACAGATGGTTTCTGTTTTAAAATCACTGCTTCTCTGATAAAGTCAATGGGTAAATCCCGGTTTGCAGCAGCTGAGAGCCTAGATAGATTGCAGATCTTGCTGGCTGTCTTTGAACACAAATGTTCAATGGAGCACCTCCCATATGAAGACAGGCTGAGAAAGTTGGAGCTGTTCAGCCTGGAGAAGAGAAGGCTGCATGGAGACCTCATAGCAGCCTTCCAGTATCTGAAGGGGGCCTCTAAGGACGCTGGGGATGGACTCATCATGAGGGACCGTAGTGATAGGACAAGGGGTAACGGGTTAAAACTTAAACAGCGGAAGTTTAGATTGGATATAAGAAAGAAGTTCTTTACTGTAAGGATAGTGAGGCACTGGAATGGGCTGCCCAGGGAAGTTGGGAATGCTCCATCCCTGGTGGTGTTCAGGGCTAGGTTGGACAGAGCCTTGGGTGACATGGTTTAGTGTGAGGTGCCCCTGCCCATGGCGGGGGGCTGGAACTAGATGGATCTTAATGTCCTTTCCAACTCTAACTATTCTTTGATTCTAAATGAGTTTAAGATGCATTTCTTAAGACTTTGCCTGTAATTTCTGTTTGCAGTGATTTCTGCAAATGGAATCTCTGTAACATTAATTATTTAGAGAAAGCTGTGTTGAGGACCCTATTTGCAGGATAAGATTCTCAACACACAACATGTAGTTTTAGGAACTTCAAAATTAACTGAGATACATAAAATGAAGGTTTAAATGAACAAAGTGTTAGCATCGAATGTGCCTCAAGCTTTTAATACAAAGTAAGATTAAACTGGTACATTACTATAATGCAAAGCATTAATGCTCTGCCTGTTCTGAGACACCAAAATTCTAGTGAAGCTCATGGGCATGTAGACTACCACTTTGTCTGCTATATTTAATAAGCTTTTTTAAGAGTAAATCAATTGAAATAATTCCTTTGCTGCCAGAACACTAGGATGGCCAACTGTAACTGTAAAGTGTTCCCAAAAAGTGAAAAGGAAGAACCAGGTTCGGAATGGACATATAAGGCACTGATTTTGGCCTCAGCAGCTCTTTATGCTCAAATAAATTCATCAGCCATGAATTTAGACTGACTGCATTCTTTGTAGCAGTGAAGCACTATGGCTCAGGGACAGCACACTTACCATTTACACACTAGCACTAGACATTACTTGGACTAAACAAGCCAGTACTGAATGTGATTCTTTCCATCACTTTCAAGTCTGAGTGGCATGCTAACGAAAAGAACATGCACAGGTACAATTTGCAGAAGCAGCAAAAAGCAAGCTTTCCACAGGGAAGGGAGGACGCCTGGTTGTCATAAAGGCTCATTCAGGAATAGATGTATTATAATTGTTTATGATCTGTAAGAACAATTGCCTACCTCAAAGTTATAGAAGCTGTTACCAAATTTTATGTTCCAGCCCATGTGTAAGTTTCCACAGGCAGCGTGTGCCTTCCTACAATGGAAACTACAGTAATAGCCTTGAGATGTCCATATTTATTACTCCTTTTTCTCCTGCACATCACAGATCTGTTGAGACCTATAGCAGTCACACTAACAGTTTCCCTGTTTCAGGATGGCCTCAAAACCTGCGTTCATTAACACAGTTAATGAGTACTGTGAAGCCTTTTAATTTTCTAGGAAGCCTGAAAACATGATTTTCACAATCTTTCCAAATTGCTTTCCTCCTTTTCTCTGCATAAAGCCAGTAAAAAAAAAAAAAAAAAAAAAAAAAAAAAAATCATTCA
>JANHGB010050004.1:26231-40087 GCA_026283785.1 Coracopsis vasa | reverse complement strand
CGGAGCCCCCCGCGGGGCGGGATCGGGTGCGGCAGCGCAGATCGCACCCACCACCGCGGCGTCTGGCCGCCCGCCTCTGCCCGGGCTTCATTAGTAACCTGATAATTCCCCGGCAAAGCCCCGGCAGCGGTTCCACCACGGAGTAATTGCAGGACGGTAACGTGAGCTGATGGCGGCCGGGGATGGATCCTCGCCGTTATTGGTTTTGACAGCTAAATTGTTAACCGAGAGGGAAATCAGATGAAAGCCATTTTAGAATAAATACAAGACATTAAGGTTTAAACATTGAGGTTGCAGGAAAGGCCGAGAAACCCCCAGGAACCTCAGCCCCAGGCCCGCCAGCTCCTCCTCGGCTCTGCAGAGGGGACACGGACAAGTGCAGGGGAGTGGTGCTGAGAAAGGACAATTCAAACCACGCGTCCACACTGGCGGGGTCTGGATCAGCTCCGACTGCTCCAGCAGGAGCACGCAGGGGTTCACAGGGACACAGCCACGAACGCTGCCTGCTCCCATACACAGCGCGGGCAGAACAGGGCAACGCGGGTTTTGTTTGCCTCCGAGAGCGATGCAGGGCTGGAGCAGCCGTGTCACAGCATGGAAACGGTGGTGGCTTTCTCTGCTCTCACAATCACAGACCAGGCCCCCCAGGCCCTGTAAAGCCAGAACAGGCTCAGGAGCAGAGCGACTTCAACCCAGGCTCAGCCTTTATCCAGCCTAGGGATTAAGTCTTGGTCCTGTGGGCAGCCGATGTCCTGCCCTTGCTGCCTGCCAGGAGCACATCCATCTCCCAAGTGAGCTACACGCTGCCTGCACCAGAACATGGCCCAGACAGCGCTTATGGAATACACAGCAGTGGAAGCACTGGGTATTAGCACCAACTTCATCCCCTTTCTCACCCCCTGTGTGCTCCCTCCCCTAGTACTGGAGCTTGTATGAGGCAGTGACAAGGAGGATGTGTGCCAACCAGCACCTCCGCCCCAATCCCAAACCTGGGGGCTGGACACGTTCAGTGTTCCCGTGGGTGAAGGCATGGTTTCCTACCTGGCCCAAGTGAGGGAGGCTCAACATAGGCAGGAAGACTGTTGAAATACTGAGGAAAAACCCACACTGTGGAGACAGTGAACATTGTGGACACAGTGAACATTGTCCTTGATACCCAGGGATATGCTGAAAATACAGGGGAAGCAAAGAAACACCTAAGAGGGCAGGACCATGTGCCAGAGGCACAGAACAGTCCCATACTCCTCTTCAGGGGAGCCGGGTGCTGAGCCCCGCTCCCCTTCCCATCACCAGCTTGGCAATCTCCATACTTACAGCTTCAGAGCTGGCTGCATCCTCCGCCAAAGCTGTGCCACGCTTCCCGGTGCTTTTCCAACCTGTTCTAGGACCATTGATAAGCAAAGCCCCAGAGCTGACACTCATGAAAAGACCTTAGGGAGCATTTATCTCCTCCCCCAGGTCTGAGTCTGGCTGAAGCACAGACAAGGCACTTCTGTGAGTGACTGGTAGTGAACACAGAGTAAATAATAACAAAAACAAAGACTGATGCTATTGTCCCCAGATCTCTATCAGTGGACCTCGGCGCATGCCAAGCATTTACCACCCTCACTTCCTGCTGCCACCCTCACTTTCCTGGAGGAAAACATGCATTTTAAATGGTTATTTGGAGACGGAAGGATTTCAACAAATTGTATTTAATTACAAATAAATATCAAAGTATGTATCCGATGGGAACACCACCATATACCCGGCTGGAATCTAGGGTTGAACCTAGGTATTTCCTAATAGAAACAGGATTTGCTGTTCAAGTAAAGCAGATACAGCTCCGGAGGACTACAAACCACGCAGGAACAAAACACAGGCTGCTCACAGAGGAACGGAAACGGGTGTTAGTGACATTCACAAGGGTACAAGCTCCCACTCAGGCTACTTTTCTCTTTACTCAGGTACCCAAAAACTAGAAAGCAAACATTAACAGCACAAGGCCTACTTTTGAACAATTCAGGCTTCTAACAATCCATCCATCCTAGACACACAGAGCTCTGCACCAAGCACTCAGATCAAAGCAGGACGCATGCTCTGCTTGGATGCAGATGCACCTTTGCTATGCCAGTGAGCAACACCCCTGTAGGGGAACCAGGGGCTGTTTGAAAACTGTTTTCCTCCTCTTGTTTGAGACCGCTCACTGTTACCCAGCTCAGGGAAGCACCTTCAGATTCACCACTGACACATCAGAGAGCGAACATCAGCAAACTCAGACCAGCATCTCCCGGACCTGAGGGAACACGTTTTCCAGCACCCTCATGGCACACGCAGTCACAGCTCTGTGTGTACCAAGGACAAAACACTGCCAGGAAACGTGGGGTTTTCCCCTCAGATTTCTAATCTGCAGGTGATGTTTAGGGAGAAAAATGTGCGGCAGATCAAGGGGCTTCAGCAAAACACCATCCATCAGACTCACCAGGGAAGCACCTGGTGCAGGTAACCCCCAGCACACAGCAGAGCCATTTCACCACTGACACTTGTGCCACTTCACACCAAGAGGCAACCAACCACCTTTACCAGCCAGAGGAAACCAGAAGCTGGGCAGGCTGGTGGGCAGACGTGCAGGTCATGTGCTTGACAGATGTCTCAGAGGCTGCAGCGTTATTCTCACGCTGTCACATCTGGTTTATGAAGAGCTACCACTGAAGGGGATTACTGAATGCAAACATTAGATGTGCCACTGCCGCACCGGGAAGCTTAGGGCACAGCACAGACCTCAGCGGTGTGTAAATACACTCATTCCTACATGAGGGCACACACCTACAGCCTAAATAACACTGATAATACCCGTGGTGTGTCATTCTCTTCTGGTGATCACATCATCAAGTACCACCATGAAGTCTGCAAATCAAAATGCAACATAAATTTGCTTCGGTGCATATAGAATATTGCATGCACAGTTACTAAAAGTGTTGCAAAATCTATTTCAAATGAGTTTTATTGAGATGAAAAAACCAAGTTTTCCATGGTAACTACAGAATGTTAATCAAAACCAAGTGCTTCCCCTCGTTAAAAACACGAATCAGAATAGTTTTTGTTCAAAAATACTTTAAAAAGTAATCAGTTAAATGGAGTATTTTTGGCTGTGCTTTACTCCATACACTGGTTACTGTTTCTAATCTTGCTAATGAATGCACACTAACGAGAGGTTGTCTGCGTGTTCATCAGAGGCTTTGATGGGACCCTACTTCTCCGAGCAGTGCTCGGCTGTGAAGCTGCACTGGCAGTCAGGAGTATTCAGCACACCAGCTAAGGTGTAACAAAGCACTGTGCCATGTACAGCGGTGTTGTGCTCGGGTGGCAGTATCCTTCTCACTCTACAAAGTACAAAAGCATCAGAGGACTCCAGGTATACAAAGCACTGTTTTCTCGCTACCATTCTCCATTCATAAGCATCATCTTCTAGATTTCCAGGCAGCTCTGGAATAAGGAGTAGTCCTTTTCTTATCCGGTGGTTTGAAGTAAGAATAAACGGGTGCTGCGGGGTATTCCGCGTCTGGATTTTCTGCCATCATTTTCAGCTTGGCTTCTATGGCCTTTATTTTCGCACTGACACTGGAAAGAGAAAAAGCAGAAGAGAAATTGAGCTTGATCTTAGCATGGAATCAGACTAGAGCAATCCAGAGATCTTGCTGACATGCGAATACTCAGTCACACGAGGAGGGGCTAGGCAGCTCCCACCGCTGCATTCACAAGCGGCGTGCAGTCGGGAGGCAGGAATCTACTGCTTAAAGCCCACGCTCTTTCATCTCATTCCTCAGCAGGGATTTGCTCCTCCAAGATATATAACAGCACCACAAAATAACGGTCCTTGCACCTACTCAGCACTTTCTTGAGGACACGGAGCAAGACAAGCACACAACAAGGCTTCCTACTTCATGTAAAATGATGTCATTTAAAGAGCTCTGAGCATGTGCAGCAGAGCGCAGCTCAGATGAGGCTGCTGGAAACAGCAGAGAAATGAAAGCCAGACTTCCTCCCAGCTACAAGACTGCTCAGGATGGGAAAACCCCAGACTCTAATTAGGTCAGGAAGAAACATTATTTCAGCATTAGCAGGGTTTATCCCAAAGGGAGAGGCTATCCTAGGTTACACCCCAAATTCCTAGGGCTTTTGTTATTTACTATCCTCCATTGGGTATGGACCAAGGAATGTTCCCCTCTCTGCTGTGGGTTCTTGCAGCATCCATCCCCACTAAAACAACTCTCTCGTGCCATTGACATAGCTAGCAATCTTCATGACTCAAGCCTCTCTCCTCATTACTTCCTAGCACGTTACTTCTGAATTCCAAGCTCATTTTATCTGTAAGGAAATTCATTACCTCCAGTCCTGGTTCCTCATAGGGTTCCACTGAGAGAACCCAGAGGAAAATCACATACCCTTTCAAGCAAACTGAATTAGCAAAGCAGCACTATGTGCTTCAGGTAAATGGAGGGGTTGGAGGGTTTAACCACATCCCACAGAAGACCCTCCGGCCCTAACACTAGCCAAGAAAACTAAGCACAACGTTAAAACACCCCAAACAAGAATTAGCTTTATGTGAAGCACTACTTGTGAGTTTGCTTTAATCTTCTGCCACTATAACAGAAATCCTTGCTCACAAGCATTTTGCTTAATCAAATTAGTGCTCACTGAAATTCATATGAAGTGCAAAGCACGCTCTGGCCAAAGGAGCTTGAATGTTACACATTCCCAGTTCCTCTCCTCACCGCTTTCCCTTCCTACTGCCCTAGTAGCTGCATGAGTTAGAAAAGGAACTTCAAGTCTGAAGTGCCCTACATCTAATGAGTTACTCTGCAGTATGCTGCCCTTCTGAAAACAGCTTTTCTGCCAAACATAATGCCAACACCTCTGGATCATACTGAAATTGAAGAAGTTAATTCCCTGCCACTCCCACCGTCTGGTCACTTCTCACCCACCCCGTCTCCTACCTCAGGTTAGACTGGGGCGGCTCCGTGCTGGAAGACGGCTCCAGACTGATTGGAAGGATCTTCTCATTTTTATTGTGATCATATCTCTGTGAACAAGAGACCAAGGACTGAAGTCAGCTGGAATTACGAACAAAGAAACATTTGTCCACAGATACACTTCAAAACTGGATTAACGTCATCGCAGGTTTTGTGGTGCTTTTGCTAGGAAGGATTTTGGTGGCCAAACACTGAAACAAATCCAGGCATAATATTTGTTTAGTACCAACACAGAACACAGACTCTGATACCAAACACTTCTGTGTATTGTACTACGGATCCTTAAGCCTTATCCTGTCTTACCACTTCTTGCTCCCCTCTATATACAGCATGAAGCAAAGATGGCAAATTTTAAGGTAACTGCTGTAGTGTATTGCTATGGTCTTTATACAGACATTGTGCAAAGTCAGAAGGTGACCCAAGCACATTGTGCACTACTAGAAGGAAAAAACCAGAATAAAGGACATTAAAAAGACCAGTTAGGAACCATCTCCCTTCTGCAGAAAGCAGCCTGTGAGTCTGTCGTCTCTGTGGGCGACGGGCCTCCAAAAGTATTTGCAGTGTTCTGCTTCCTTATTTCGCTTGGCACAAAGTCAGGTTTGTTTTTCAGCAGAGCTGCTCAAACCGACAGGCTCTGGTAAGCCTTGGCCACTCGTCTCAAAACTACTTAGCCTGGTGCTGGCATTGTCTAAAGTAAACACTTGTTACAATAAGACAAAGTTTTGCGTTGTTAAATCTTTCCATTCATGGATCAGAAAATGCCATGCAAGCTGAACTGATTATTTATGTATGTGCCTCACCATACCCTGGACAGCCAAGCACTGAGCTACCCCGCTGAACTCCCAGCTGAGCAGACACTCACTCCTCTGGCTGAAACTCCTTTTAGAGCCTGGTCATTCCTCAGGCATCTGGAAGCACGTGGCACTCTGGTAGCTACAGAGCTCAAGAAAATGGAGACTGGGTTTGCACAAGCTTGGATGTGCTGACAAGAGCCTGGAGCCCTTGAAGCCAATAATTAAAACAACATGTTCTTCTTTAACGAAGATACCTGCGTTGGTTTATTTAGCATCCAAAATAGATGCATTAGAATACTTGATAGGTGTAGAAAGCTGCTTGTAGGATTATCAAAAGCAAACTACCCAGAGGAAAACAGCAACAAGCAGCTTCTCCCAAAATCCATTTATCTGCAAAGAAAGTTATTCAATATAAATTGCTTTATCAAATGCCAGATAGCAAATAACTGCAGGGAAAACAAGAGAAGAATTAAACAAAAATTAAAACAAGGATGTTCCAGAAGGCACTGCCTAGGTTAATATTAAAAACTTGATGTTTTATGTGACAGAGCAAGCAATAAAAAGGATATTTAGCTTAGATGTGAAATATGTTGCTTTAAAGTCAAAAGTAATTAGAGCTGCTGCCACGTAAGTGCTTTCAGGAGTAGCACAAAGCAACAAAGTACTTGGTAATTGGGAACTTCCATGTATCTCCTCTCCAAAAAGGGAGCAAAGCCACAAAGGGAAGGATTCAAACTTTCAGGCAATCACTCGCTGAGTCTGGGGAAAAATTAAACCATGGGCATTTACACAAGTGACCTGTTCACACCGCTCCGATTGGAAACTCCCTTACAAAGAACATCAGGTTAAACGGCTCATACTGCTCGCAGCTCAGCCAGCACAGGTTAGGTAGACAAAAGAAGGGGTAGATTGTTACTGCTGTTTCTAAGGGAGGTATTTCTCTTAGAACCAACTGAAATCATCTTGCCAGGCTAAGACAGCCTCAATAAAAATGGTTCCTTCATATTAAAGTTTCTCAATTCTCCAAATTAAAAGCAATTCTTACCCATAACACCGAGCTTACCTTGACCTGTGCATGTGCCCACCGCACCACCAGTTTCTTGGAAAGGGCCAGCTTCCCATTGAGACATTGGATCGCTTTTTCTGCTTCCTGCACAGGAAGACAGTTCAATAAACAAACCACGTTTTAGTCAAAACTGACTCAGATGTAAAGAGCCTTTTCTCTTTGTTAATCAGTCTTCTGCAAGAACAGCTAGCCAACAGCAGAGAAAGACTATGCCATTGTATCCCAACTCAGGAGTATCTTTGGATGACTCCAACATTAGAGTATCCAGACTTCTATCAGCTTTATTGGCTTAGTCTTTCACTTGTTTTGGGGGAGAAAATGGGGAAAACAATCATTACAGTGATTACATGTCTCTAACTATTCTGGATCCTGTTCATGCGCACTGGGGACATTTATCCATTTGGTCCTGTTCTAGACTCAGCAGTGGAATCTCAATTTTAGGGCACTCCCATAAAACACAGTTCATGACAGTTGAAGATTTATGCTGTTCCCACCTTGCTATGAATGATTCTCAAGAGCTATCACACTGTGTGTAAAGGCTCTTCTGACATCCTTACCAGCAATTGCAGAGCAAACAGATGAGATCACACAAGCAATCTTCAAACACCTGTACTTCCTGACTTTTGAACAGTTTTAGCAGCACCTCCATGGTACAACTTCAGGAGCTCACTACAAAAGTGGATCATAGACCTGACCCTTTCTGTTTACCATTAGAAAGCAGGATTCAGGATAAGACAGCAAAGGAGAAAGGAAACCACTATTGCTATTTCCAGGAGCAGTCACAAAGTGGCTGTCACAGAGTGGAGCTGTTAAGAGTCTGTAGCTTTGTGTAAACAAGTTATACAATTTATTCCTTCCCATTTTAGCTTTACATTAATATAAACCCCAAAAGATGTGGAATGAAACCAGTCATTTAAATCAGAACTTCAGACAAAAGCAACATACCTGCTTGGTTTCAAAGTTCACAAAACAGTAACCCCTCGGCTGCCCCTCCAGAGCACCAGACTTGTGAAAGAGAAAGTCAAATTGCTTTACTTTGCCAAACTTCTGAAGGAGTTTGAGGAGGTGGTATCTGAAGGGGAGAGAAGACATTTATGACACCTTTCACCACTTTGAAAGTAACGAGATAGAGAGGAACCCCCCTGACACACACACGTTTCACACTCAGTAGCTTAAGCAGTTCAGTTGCATCACACATAGATTCCCAAATACCCATACAGGTGGGTGCCTCACACAGCAATGCTTCAGTTTCCATAGCTCTGAGCTCCACTATCCTGGGGCTGCTCTAGAACTCCAAAGCACAAAGCTTCCCCCCCAGTGGTGCCAGCTGAAGGGCATGCAGAAGAACTATTAATACTTGGCTTTTGGACAACTACGCAATGGTTCCTTAGAGGGCTTTGCCTCCTGCCTCTCTAAATCACATTTACTTTTAAGCATAAACATCATCTCTCCCTTTCTCTAGCCCTGATGTGACTGCCTCAAGCTTCATCTCTGTATTCCTCTCTCTGTACAAGCAGTCCCAGCCCATAGTCCACAGCACCCTGCCTCACTTGGGATCTATTCTTGCTGCCTCTCCCTGTACAAGCACTGCTAGTCCCATCCTTTCCCTGTGCCAAGCAGTAACAGTGCAGTGGCAAGGACATGACCAGATCATACAGAAATGCAGCTGCTCTCCCACTCGCCTGGCAGTGCTGGGGAAGCAAGAAGATGAAGAACAAGCAGAACAAACTGCAACCAGGCATTGACAGCAAACCAGGCAAAAAAAAGAGGCACCAGACAGACCTCAGCATCATCCAGCCCAAATCTGCCAATGCTTCTGGCTCAGACAGCTTCTCAGCGACATGCACATGAAAGTCAGACACTTATTTAGCCAATTATCTTCCTGCCATCCAGTGGGGAGTGTGCTGTTTCCAATAAAACTGGGGAAAGCCAGAGTAAATCTGTCTGCTTAGTATCTAGTGCACTGAGGAACTTAAAACAAGGAGCACATTTGTTGTACAGACCACATCTAATCCTCAAAGTTCTTTACAGCTTTGTTTGGCTCCCTGAGACCAAAGTGTTTCACAGCACTACCTGACCTAGAAGGAAAACGACACTTGCTACTATTTCATCCCATTCCTAGTGTTTAAGAATTGTCTAAGGGTTTAATACGGGTGTCTTAGTCATCTCCTCTGATCAGCTGCACAGCATTCATCAGCAAACCACATAGTCTAAGCCAAATTTGCAGCTTACAAGATAATACTCAGTGCTCTGAAAGCCTACCAGGATAACTCAGAGTGCACACGGAGCACCAGGCACTGGATTAAACCTTGCATGTGCAGACACGAATGGGCAGTAGTGGAGCAAGAGAGCCAAACACACCAGGCGGCTTTAGGGACAGTCCAGATAGGAAGAGCAGACAATGTTTTTCCTAATAAAGCCTGATAGGATGTTTGAGAAGGGCTTTAGCCCTTTGTTAAGCTTCAGGAGCCAGGCAAGAAAAGTTCCAGGAATGTGAGTCATCTCACAGGATGGTCACGGTGGACATTCAGGATATGCACTTTTAAAGAGGTGAAGGTGCAGCAAACGTACAGATGAGCAGTGCAGAAGGGCCAAGTTATCTCCCAGGGGAACAAACGCATTGTAATTGATTATGAAAGCTTTCCTACATCCTTCAGAATACAGACCACGCACATGGTCTTCCAAGAGGCCTAGAAACCCTCAGTCTCTGCAGAGAACTGGTTACGCAGTGCCAGATTTTACCACCACACCTTAAGAGAAGCAGTCACAGAGGTACCAGTAAAACCACTGACTCTGGAGCTGTGATGTATATAAACCCCCACATGCTGAACTTACAGAGCCTCCAAAGGATGCAAATGCACCTCAGGTTTGTTTCTGTAAACGTATTGCTACAAAAAGCACTTGCAGCTTCAGCAGTATGAAAATAAAGTCCTTGCCACCAGAACACTGTTCCCTTTCTGGCAGTGGAAGGGCAAGGATGATTCTCATTGCATTGTTTAGCAGCAATAAAACCCTGCAGCTGCTAAAAGGAATACTTGGTGCTTGTTTTCTTTTCCGAGAACCTCTGCATTCAAATAGTATGTTCTTAGCAGCAATGTGGTAGTTGTTCCTTTAAAACAAATTCCATTAAGTGTCTACAAGCAATTTAGGGAACCTATTTTATTTAGAATCTTTAAATCCTGGGTGAATCAAACACTGTTTTCCAACCACGCATGCAATTTTTACAACTGCAGGTCACCCACTCTCCATGGCGCAGCTCAGAACTGAAGTCTTGTATAACAAACAGTTTCAGGCTGTGCTTATGATTTGTTATTGTCACTGTAATGAGGGCATTAACAGTAACTTGACAAGTAGTTCTCCAAGCCAAGAGGACTTCAGTACTGAAGGAAGACCCGTCACGGAAAACCTGAAGTGAGAACATGTAAAAAGCTTTACTATGGCAACGACTTGGGTTATCCAGAGCTTGGAAGTCACTCGCACAGATGTGGCCTCACTGTGCTGTGCGGATCACCGCGGCCAACCTCGATCTCCACTTCCTGTCATCTGATGTGAATGCGAGACAAACCAGCAGCTCCCCCATTTCCTTTTCCTCCACTCTTCCTCCTGGCACCCCGAGCGCTATTCAAACACAGGCAAGGCTTCCTCTGAACAATGCTGTCCCAAGGATACCGCGAAGGTACCGGGCCACATGCAAAACCTATTATTGCGAAGAATTTTGCCCCACTGGGACTCAGTGGGGGTCTGTAACAACAACTTATGCACACATTGTTTTCTAGGTGAGACTCATCAAGATGGGATCCTAGACAAGCAGCAGAACAGCCAAGGAAGTTGAACACCCGCTATTTCATACCCGTGGAAAATGAATGGTCATTCAAAGGCTACTGGAAATTGGACAATATGTGTAACTGTAGCGGGAAATGAAATATTTGCCTCTCCAGAACGTTGAAAAGCCTCAGAAGGCTTTACAAACAGGAATGGGCAGAGAAGGCAGTCCTGCTCTGCTTGCTACACAGGACATGTAATTAAAGTATGGTTTTTATCCCCCACAAGATGGGAGCACTGAGAGGTGATGTGACAAATGCTCACAGTGATGGTGAGGGGACTCCATGGCTTCCCTGCTCAGTGATGCCAAACCTAGAACCAGCTCTCTGCTGCTCTCCTTGTTCACTCCAGTGACAAATCCCACAGCAGGGATCATTCAGCATCACATGTGCCTGGAGACAGTGTCCTGAAATGCTGCAAAGTGCCAGCTCACCTCCTTTCAGCTGCTAAGAATATACTCAGTAGACTCCTAATACTTTTGTCTTCCACAGGCAGAACAATCCTCAAAGGATGCTGGCTAAGACAGAGGCCACCCAAACAAACATGTTAAGGAGGAATGTCCACCAGAAGACCCACCATAACCTTGTATGTGGGGCATGTCAGCATTCAAGATCCTTTGAGACTCCCACATGAGCCACAGTTTCTCGGTATGTGCAATAACCTCCTCTCAGCCATCAACTTGCAGGCTGTAATTTGTGGGCAGCCCTACATTTATAAATTCCTGTTGCTGCAGCTTGTGCTTCAAAGTGTACATTACCTATTAACTCCCTAGTGCTTGATTGCAGCTATAGGTTGCTCTCTAAATGGAAGTCTTGGATTAATTCAAGACTTTGTGAACTCATTTCTGCCTGAGGAAGCCACAACCACTTATTAACCCTGCTAACAACTCAATCAACTTTACTCTGTCTTAAGCAAATCTAACAGAGGAACGCAGAGGCAACTCTTTCAAAAGGCAGATAAAAGCAGCAAATGAAGAAACAGCTGTTTAGTTTTCAGGTATATGTCTTTAGCTGTATGATTAGTGACCTCAACAAGGATAATTCAGATGAACAACTATGAGCAAGGATGTAAGCTCTTAGGATAAGAAAGTAAGGATCGAGATGATTTATAGAAACTTACTGACCTGACACCGAACTGCACTCTCTCTACAGTGACAATGCATTACAAGGAACTTCCCCTTTTTTTATTCACAAGGAAACAGAGATTACAATACAGTTTGCAGGAGAGAACAGCCAATTTTTAAACAAAATTAAAAGCAAAACACAGAATGATAAGGCCTGAAATAAGCAACAAGCACTGTCACTCACCACATGGCAAACCTCAAGCATTGAGCAGCATGGAAGCACTCTAGGCTTGATGACACAGGTGAAAGAAGCCCTCTAACCAGTCTCTTGCCCCTTGCTCACAGCTGTGACACTGCTCTGGACTCAGTCTGAGGCACAGAGGGCTCCAGGGCAGCTGTGCCCCACACCTGAATCCATGCTGAATCCATGCAGCTGCAATAAGTTACTTGGAAAGGAGGAGCCTGCACATGGAAGCCACCAACTGAAACCCACAAAAATCATTTCACCCAAGCCATGAAAACAGTGAGTTTTGCCATATAAAGTTATTACTTGTCTGGCATAGAATCAAAGGAACAACCTAGACTGAAAGGGTCTTTAAAGACACCACTAATGCATTTGCAAACACCCACTGTTCTTCTCCTCACACTAACCCAGTTTCCTAAATCTTTAAAGACCCAAACTGCATGCTCAAGAACTTCTCTATCTTATTTTACATGGTCAGTGGATGTGGACAAACCAGAGCAACATAACTGTGGGATAAAAGTGGTAATTAATGCAGAAACCACCCAAAGCTGAAAGGCTGAAAAACACAAAGCATTAATGACCCCATTTAGAGGCTATTAGAAAACTGCTCTGTTAAGATGAACTGCATTTAGAATAAAAACCTAGCACCTGCACACACACAAAAAGAAGCAGGAAGAAAAAGCATTCCATGACAGCCAGATACAATAGATACTAAAAAATGCTTGTTTCTTAGGTGTGTATAGACCCCAGATTGTTTTGGTTTGGGCTTCTTTTTCATAGGCCCTACTGATTTCTCAGCACACTACCCAAATATTGGGCAGCAAGTCATATTTCCTTGACAATTTAGCTGTTCAGAAACTGTGTTTGCTCAGAAGATCATTTGTAGTCTGGAGAAAGCATGAACTTACATACATGCCTTTGATTTATGTGCTTATCTACCATAGGCAGCCCATCACACCACACCCCACCTCATTACCACTCAGTTACAAGAGTAATTCTCTGTTCAACCCACCTCCCACTGTGGACACCAGCAAGAAACAAGGCTCTTGGTCACCCTGAAAGTTTCCAACCTGGAACTCTGACATTTCCCTTGTTTAGAGAACAAAGATATTTTCAACCCTTGGGCTTCTAGTCTGAGTCGCAGCTTGGAGAACCTCTGTATGCAGTAGTTAAACATGTTGGCGCCTCAAACCCCTTGGTCCGTGGGGCCAGCACAGCCCTGGAAACACCCCATGTCTGAGAACACCCCATGTACACGCACCCCTCCCGCACACACACACTTCAAGCCGTTTGCTGCCGGGCAGCAGCACCGAGGAGACACGGGGCCATGGTAGCCGGGCCCAGCTGGCAAAGCTGCTCCATCACCCCTCGCTTCGGGGCACAGACAAGACCTGGGTGCGCTGCCCCAGCCTGCGCCACCCCCCTGGGCAGGGACACTCCCGCACTACCACCGGCACCGGGGCCCGGAGCGCGGGCAGCGCTCGGAGCCAGAACCGAAGTGGCTGTGAGGATGTGGCACTACCGGGGGGCACGGCCCCGCTGACGGCGGTCCCGGGGGGCGGTCCCGGTGCCGGGAGCGGGCCCGGAGGAGGAGGGGCCGCGCCCGGGGTCACTCACTCGGTGATCTTGGGGTCGAGGTTGCCGATCCAGAGGCGGTGCCCGTCCTGCAGGGCGCCCTCGGACAGGATGGAGGCGTTCTCCAGCGGCAGCGCCTGGCGGCCCGGCTCCATGGCTCCGCGGAAGGCACCGGTGAGAGCGGGGCGGGCGGGGGCCGCGGCGATGGGGTGACAGACACTCCAGAACTATCAAAGACATAAAGGCAACCGATTGAGAAAGACTGCTTTTTACACAGAAC
>JANHGB010050004.1:6903-26216 GCA_026283785.1 Coracopsis vasa | reverse complement strand
GAGCGCGCGGGCGGGGCGGGGCCGGGCGGGTGCCCCCTGAGAAGAGGGAAGCAGAGGGGGCGTGGTCAAGAGAGGGGGCGTGGCCTTTTGAAAGGGGCGTGGTATCCGCCGGTGGGCGGGGCATCGCTGTGGGCGGGACCTGCGCACACGTGCACCGGAGCAGGGACCGCCGTGTGCGGGGCCGGGGGACGAGGCGCAGCGGTTGCCCCCGGGGCCGGCCTCGGAGCGGCGGGGAGCGGGGAAGGGCCGGTCCTTCCCATAGCCGGCAGTGGTGGTGCCCTGGGTCCCGCAGCCATCGCGCCCTTGTGTGGCAGGGACTGAGGTTAACGTTTGTGTCTGCAGCTCCGAACCACTGCGCTGGTGTAAAGCTGGGGGAGCTCAGGGGGGTTCGGGGCCTCAGGCCGCGGGTGACAGAAATTAAGGGTTCTGTTCCCCTGATGTGTGAATTCCAGCTCCCCTGACGAGCTGTTCCTGCTTAACAGAGCCTGTGCCACAGGCCCCTCTGGACAGGTGTGCAGGTGCATTCCCATGCAGCCCCTTCCACTGAATTTGCCCACTGGTCACTGCAGAGCACCCATAGGGCTCAACTCCCCCCTCACACTGATAGATACAACTGAGACCTGAATCCATTTCTTAGCACTCGGACCACCTGCCTCTTCTCTTTTCCAGGTGGGTTAGAGAGACGCTGTAGGCGATCGCCATGGCACTAAGATGCTTCTGGCATCTGCCTTCCCTGCTCTATCGCTCCTCATTTGCAGTGACACGGGGGCTGCCACTGGCTCCCGCGGGCTGCCCATCCCTGCTCCTGGATGGCTGCAGGCAGTGTGTCCATCAGGTGCTGGTGACCAGGCAGCTAGCTACCAAGAAAGGTAATGGGTTTCCTACTGTTTGCAACCTCCTGGTATGTCGGCAGAATTTCCTTTCCTGTCCCCTTTATCTCATATGCAAGTATTGATCTGACTGAGGCAGAACACAGCTCTGGAGGAGCTGGTTTGCCTCAATGTGTTGCACTGCACGGAAAATGTTGGTCCTTCCCTTGGGATAGCTGCAGCAGCACAAGGAGCTGCTGTTGCTGCGCTGGGACAGTGGGTATCAATCACCACAGTCCAGGCTGGAGTCAGTGCACACAGTGTAACCAACAGATACATTCTGTGCTTAAGTGCTGGGCTATTTACTCATTAAAAATACGGTTATTTTGGTTTATCTTGGGCTCAGTTTTGAATGTAACAGGGGGATTGGTTAATACTTTCTACTTTAAAATGCAACTTTACTGTTGTCAGAAATAGAACTTAATTTTTTGTATAATCTGCAGCTAAAGGTAAAGGGCACAGTCAAGCCAAAGTGAACATCAGTGCTGCCCTAGTTGAGGATATTATCAATTTGGAGGAAACCAGTGAAGACATGCAGGCAGTGGTAGAAGCTCTGAAAGAAGACTTAAGCAGAAATCTCAGTGTTAGAACCTCACCAGGTTGGTAACCTTCTTGCATGATGCTCTATTGCCTGTAAAGACGAATACCTTTCCTAGTAATGAAGAACTCTGATTTTTTCCAAATCTGTTTTCTTTTTATTGAGTTATTCACTGGGCACCTTGATATCCCCCAGCTAAAGGTTTTCTTCACCCTGAGCTTGACCAGGAAGAATCCATTTTTGTTAATAGCTTCCTGGAAATAGCTTTTCTAAGTGGGAGATGTCAAAAGTGTCTAACTGAACCGTTTGCAGATGTGATGAAGAAGCAGGTTGTCAGCTAATGGTGCAGTAGGGCAGGAAAAATCCAATTGCCATTAAATTAGCCTTTTGGAAATTGCCATCAGGCTGGTGTCTGGCATACACAAACTTCTTTTTGCTGTGCATCTTTGTGTTTAGTGACCTTTACAAGCCTTACTCATTTAATGAAGTTTGTGTTTTAGGAAGAAACGTGAATATATTTGACTAAGCTACAGTTACTATAACACTCTGAACATACGTATTTGTAAGTAGTATCAAGTTTCAAGGATAAAACTTAACATTAAACAATGACCAAGCTTGAATCATTCACCACCCCAGCTCTGGCAGGGGAACATCAGTCTTTAATGGAGTTGGAAAGCATAGCTCAGGCTCTTAACTATTTATTTTAACCATAGGTATGTTTTTTAATTGCACTGATAAAGTACCTCTTGTCCCATGTGCCTTTTGGCCTGTTAACATTTTGCAGCAGAAACTAGAGAGCAGATTAAGAGTAGCTCAGGGAGAAACCGAATACTTTAAATTAGGCCATGTACCACACCTCCTCTTGGGACTTGGAGGGGGGAAAAAAGTGAAGGGTTGAAGAGAACACTGCTAAATTAAAGGCAATGCTCTTCATTTGTATAACAACAGTCTGATTTTCTTTAAGCTCTAGGAATTAAAAAATAACAAATTCCTTTTAATTCTTAACAATCCTGCTTAGTTTTCCTATTCTAGTAACAAAAACAAACACGAGTTTTGTTTTCATGTTTTTGTGCTTTACAGCAGCATTGAAATATTTAGGTTGCAAATACCACAGGGGATGCAGGAACGCAAACAGCATCTGAAGTCTGAATAAACATGGGTTATTTTCCCTTTGTAACATCTACATTTTGCGTAGCACAAGGGAAGTGGGACACTGTGCACACATTTTCCTTCAGCTTTGCTGTATCGCACTGAAACCCCCCCTGTGTTTGGTTCTTTTGAGGGGCCCTTGATCACATCGTCGTGGTGACAAAAGATGGGAAGTTTCCACTGAACCAGCTGGGGCAGATCTCCCTGAAGTCACCGCAGCTCATTGTAGTGAACATGGCCAGTTTTCCAGAGGTAAGGACACATTCCCGAAGGCATTGCAAGGGGAGATCATTACCACGGAAACAAACAGGTTGGTGCTGAGCAAAGGAACATTTAGACAAGATCAGTCAAACCTGGCAGGGCTGAGAGCTCTGGCTGTGCTTCACTTTGCGGCTGACACAAAACAGAAGCAGCATTTTGCTGCTGACTGCACGGGTTGAGTGACTCTCCACTCCTGCCTGGTGCAGAGAGCATCTCACATGCAGCAGCACAGAGTCAAACGAGAGTTACACACTGCCCATCAGCCTGCAGTTGTTCTTGGGGTTGTATCCATAAATGCCACAGTGTGAGGGGTTTGTTTTGGGGACTGGTTTACTGTCAATTGGGTCTGCAAATTAGGTGTTTTTACGCATCCTCTGGGAGAGCTGAGTTCCCTTAATTTCCGACAGGAGCCTTGGTTAGTCTTGCCCCTGAATGAGGCAGCAAATCTGAATCCTGCCTCAGGATCAAGCACTAGTGGTCCCCTACTGAGGCTCACACAGGCAGTGCTGGGCAGCCGTGCAGATAGGAGCAGTAAGGAGCACAAGGTTAGCTATTCATCCCGCTCCAGGTCTGGAGCTTTGCCAAAGCTTATCTCTATTTATTTTCCAAAGGCTTTCCCCAATTAATTAAGTCAGCAAAGTCTCAGAGGAGGTCAGTGTAAGGCACTTGATGCCTAAGTGTTTCTTAAAGTGCATCCAGCATGTATAATGGCTTTGAAGAATGGAGGCTCCTCATCAGCGAGTGCACCGAGGTCCCTTGGAGTACCAGAGCTGAGAGAGCCAGAAAAGTCACTCCATGACTATAGGCCATGTCCAAGCAGGAGTTCAGGCTGAGAAATGGGCATGTGAGACATTGAATAGCCCACTGTGTAGCATTGCCTGCATTGGCTTTCTAAGCCAAAGGACAATTTTTCATTGGAACTAGAGCTAGAACTGTTTCTCTCAGTGCAGTTAGTTTATACCATCAGTGTTCCATGGATAGACTGAACTCTTTAAAACCATTACAGATAATTTACTTGATGTCATTATTTACAGCATATTGTCAGTACTTCATGGCATTGAAAAGCAAATAAAAATGCCTGAAGAGTCTGGAAAAGAAAATAATCACAGAAAAGGACTTTCAGGGCCAAATTCTGTTTGTCTGGGAGTTATAAAACCAAACAAGATGTTTTTTAAGCATGGCTATTTATTTCATGGGCTGCAAGTTGATGGAGCAATATTGCGATATTTTCCTGTTCCTCTGTCTCCTCCAATCTGTATGTTAAACAACACAGCTTTTACTGAGCACTTCCTTCCTACAGAGCAAGCACTGTCCATAGAATAACACATTTACATTCCTAATGTGCTGAGATCATCTTGGTTACATTTTCTCTGCCCTTGTTGTGTTCTGTAGGACAGCAGTTAGGTCTTACAGAGCACTAGCATTCAATGCATTCAGTGATGGCACGCGTTGGAGACCTAAGCAGATATGCCAAGCTTAACTTTGTGCCTCAGTTGACAAAAGCTGAACCGATAAATACATAATAACCATAAATACAGTCTCCTGCAGCAGCTTGGAGCTAAAGTGAATGATGGGAAGGAGTATCAGAAATAGCAATGTGCCTTGTAGGAAATACCACATGAATACAGACTCACTCGGTGTTGTTATTGACAATGTCAAGAACGAAGCAACCTGGCAGAGCGCTACTCCTGGCAAAGCTCTGATTTAACCATTAAGCCTGTCACTCTGTAAAGGTACACCAAGACCCTGGGATGCAGAAGGAAGCCTCTTAATCACTTGGCAGCTACCCCACTGCAGCATCCCCCGTTTTGAGCAGAGCAGAGTAGTCAGCCAGTGGTGGTAGAGTTTGGAGAAGTTAATCCCAAGTAGTAAGCTGCAAGATAAACATAGAGCTGGGCACAGGCACTATTTCTCAGCCAACTGCTACTGCCCTGATGTAATGTGGTCAGGCTGTAGTGCTGAAGTGGTTAAGTTGCTGTGTGATTTCTAGTGGGAAACATTGAACTGGAATGTCTAAACGCTCAGAATCTTTCATCTCCTTCGCCACAGTCAGGCGATGTCTTGGGATTTTATTGCGGTTTCACTCTGCGTTGCCTCAAACCATTCAAATAGTTTCAAAGAAGCAAAACAGTTTTCTTTTGTTGTTGCTTCCCTTCCCCTCTTCCCCCCTTTGTGCCCCCCTACCCCGATACCGAGCGCAGCCGTAGTTTCCCATTCGGTTTGATCAAAGCTCTCCGCACCAATGTAACTTCCTGATCTTACTGGTAACAGAAGTAAATGTTTCCATGTTCCATGGAGATGGATTGCCAACTATTGACAGAGTTCTGGCATATGGGAGTGATTATTTCCTAATTCCCTTTACCTTTTGATCTGTTTTACAGAGCACAGCTGCAGCTATGAAGGCTATAAGGGAGAGCGGCATGAACCTGAACCCAGAAGTGGATGGGACAATAATCCGGGTGCCAATTCCTAAGTGAGTATTGATGGCTGCCCAAGTTCATCATCATGCAAGATAACACAGTGGGTTGCAGTGAGTGCCCTTCAGAGGGGAAGCATGCACAATTGCTGTAATGTCATGGATGCAGCTGCTTTCCAAGTAGCTGTATTTCAGGTTCAGAAGAAAGTCTGAGCCCCTAAAAAATGTCTGGAGGAAGCTCTTCCAAGTGTCTGAGCTCTAAGTCATTCCATTTTGGCATCTAATGGTTGGTCTTATTGTTCTTTATCTTCCCCTGCAGAGGAGACTTGGTCCTAGCTGGCTGCAGCACTTTCCAAGAGACAGCCAAAGGCTTTTGAAGCTGTATTGCTTTAAGTCAGGGACTGATTCTTTGCTGCCCTGCTGTAAATTCCTTGAATTGCACCAGCATAGAGTAGCAGCAGCACTGGTGTGAACCAGCAGCGTTAGGGGCAAGTAGCACCTTGCTGCAGAAAACACTAAAATGTGGTGTTGAAAGAAAGGAGGAAATTTATAGCTTTGGCTAAAGAATCCAGTCCCTCTTCTCATGTAATACACATTGTGTAGCTGATGGCTGTGTGGAAGTTTTGGAATAGATCTGCTAGAAAAGCAGGCTGCTCCTGGCTGAGGCTTGAGCATCACTTCCCTCACCCATCGCAGAAGTGTCCCATCCCTTGGACAAATCAGGAGGTGCTACTGCATCAGTGCTTCAGTTTGGATCAGGAGAGCGCTTTTGAAGCAATCCTGATGATCCCTGCTTAGTGTGCTTTGGGCTGCAGCACGCTGGGGGCTCCCCCTGTGCACGGGATTCCTTTCACATGAGGTACCTCATCATACTAGAGAGGTACCTTCTGGGAGCTCAGCGAGTGCTCCCCCACTGCACATGTGTGTTTGGTCCCTGGGACCAGGCTGAACCTCCCAGCAGCGATGCTCCTACTGCTGCACAACTGGCCTGCATAGACAGAGCATGTGAGATGGGCAGGATTGGGTGGTGCAATTCATGAGTTCCTATGGCTGCTTAAACCCTGCAGCCATCTAAATGCCCTGGGTGGGTGTACATGATCTCACACCCTGGGGTTACACAGTGCTGGTCCCACAAAGGGTCAAGACAGCTCCCTACACTGCCTGTGCATACAAACCCCTTACACGTGCGCTGTGTTTCACAAGCAGGTGACTTCTCAGTCAGGATGAGCCAAGTATTCCTTGTGCTTTACATCTACTTTTAAAATTCTATGGAATGTTTTTTCCCTAGCATTTTGATCAGAGAAGTCTAATTGCAGCTTCCCGTTGCTGTCGGTGAGAGGGAATGACATTATCATTCTATTTGCTGATTTTCTTTTCCCCGTGCTCCCTGCCCTTCCCCCATTCCTCAGGAGAGGAGGAGGAGGGCACCATTATCTTCATAATTGCTGAGGCTCCCGGGTTGCTGCACAGTGGTTTGATTGTTAATGGGCACTTGGGTCATCCTTGAATAGGAATTGCAGGGGAGGAAACTCCAAAACTGAAAATCCCAATCTTTAAAATGATGCTGTTTTTTAAACAAATCTGTCACTACCTTTTGCAGTGCTGCAGAGCTAAAATGAGTCTTCTCTCCAGGGAGGATGTGCCTGGTGTGCTCCCCTGTTCCTCTGGTGTGTAACGGGTGCAGGTCCTGGCCCCTTTCTCCCTGGCTGGGGGTGAGCCCTAAGTTAAACAGGTTTATAGCCTGGGAGATGTGCCCTGCAGGTCTGCCTCTGCCATCCCATTTGCTCTTTAGTACCATGACTGGGTCTTTCAGAGTTTCAGCCACTTACTAAAAGACCTTTTCAACCTTAAAACCTTCTAATGCACAGAGAAGGTGGAAATAATCAAATTCTATTAGAGGCCTCTCACTAATACTGTATCCCTGAATGACTGCCTTAAAGTCTCTAAGTTTTTCATTTTCCCCACTCTTCTTTACAAAACACACAAGACAAATGCAGAGAGATTGCCAAAATGATGGCAGGTGTGAAAAATGAGCAAACAGATCAGAAATGAAGAGACAATAATGTTGTTTCTGCAGATATCTGTTCTTTTATGAGGGGGACACAGTAAAAGTAAAATCAAAGCTGACCTGTTATTAAACACACTTTTTAGTGTGATCTAGCAGCTGGACACGTGTCATTGTGCCTTATGCAGATCCAGCTTCAGCGCTTGTGACTGTTTCAGCTGAGTGTTTTAAGATGGAGTTTACTTCTCAGTATTTATTCTATGAGTTTAGCTTTTGCATTGCAGTTGTAGCAGAAAAAATACACTCGTTCCGTTGGTGTTTACTTCTGCTGCCTGCTCGGATCCCCTCTGCTCCCTAAGGCTTTCTCCTGTTTGTGTTGCTAGCACCGCACAGGCAATATTTATTTGTGTAGAAAGTATTCTCTGAGGGCTTTAAAAGGGGAAAAAAAGAGAAGAGAAAGAAAAGCAGCCATGGGAACATTCGTATTGGTTGGTCTCTTGGCCGAATTTGACCTGACCTTGTGTCTTTTATGGTGGTGCCTCATTTTTAGATTCATCTTTTTTGGACCCATTGTGTTACACTGGATATTGTTTGTAAATCAGTCATATTTTTACACATGCTTTACTGAAAGCCAGATGACTCTTTTGAAAGTTTAATGACTCATTGTGAGCTTTTTGTTTTCCCTTTGCCCTTTAAGAAATATGCAAAGATACCTACTACAGGGAGAAAGGACTCCAAGAAACCCTCTCCTTTGAAAGAACCCAAAGCTGTTTCTGAGCTGCGTTGCTCCGGATCGCTCATCATCAGAAGCCTCTTGCATGCTTTTTGTTGAGCAATATACGTTACACCCTATGTTTATCTGCAATTATGCATGCAGAGTATTTAGTTAAGCCTACTTTCCTTTAACTGATCCCTCTCTTCACAGGAAATTCCTAGCATTTGAGATACAGAAATTACTCTTACCGCAGAAGCGTCTTGCGTTGGAGACGTGACCCATGTTGTGCTCGCTGTGGGTCTGCTTCTGCTGTATGAGAGGAGCATCCGGGGTTGCAGTGCTTAAACCACTGGTCACTGGGGGAAGCAGAAAAAGAGATGTTACCCAAGGGGTTGTGTGCATTTCTGAACACCCTGGTGTGTCAGGCACCAGCCTCCATCCTGATCCTGGCAAGGGCAGGACTATCCCTGAGGGAATGGCAGGATTTGAGCCTGCTGCTCCTTGAACAGCAGGGGAGAGCAGAAGGGGCAACAGGCAGGGACCTTCTCCCTGTTCCCCACTTCTGGCACCCTTCCCCAGCTTCACTTTATGCTTTTTCTGGCTTTAAAGAGGGGGTAGGGACAATGGTTACTAGACAGAAAAGAAAACATATCTAAGAACAGCTTAAAAGTCCCAGATCTGGGTGCAGGATTAAACAACTGTCCTTAGAAACCATGGGCCTGGCTCGTGTTGATGGATTCCTTAACCAGAAACAGCATCTGCTTGAAAAAGTGTCCGTTTCTGGCACTGTTGGTAGCATTGCTGAGAATTTACACACAGTCTGGCTGGAACATAAAACCCGCTGAGAAACTCCTCGGCACTGCGCAGTGATAAAACGAAATTGGTGTTAATAAAGACAGACAAGGAGGCATGAAAGCTGTGACCCCGTGCCAAGAAGCATAGGAAATCTGGCAGCGCTGCATAAACAAAAACATTTCCTTAAAGGCTCTGCAGCCCCGAGCAGGCGAGTGATACCCTCGGCACAACTCGGAATAGCCGAGCGGGAGCAGGGAGGCGAATAGCGGTCGGTGAGCGGGGTCTCCCCAGCCCGGCTGCAGCCCAGCTTGCCTCGCCACCCAGCAGGAGATGGGAATTCCAGCTCCCTCCTCCCAAGTTTAGCAGCCAGGATTGACTCCCTACCCCCCTACAAAGCTGCCTGAGAACCTGACCTCACCCAGACCCCTGTTTGTGAGCTGGCTTTGCTCATTCCACATGCACTGCAGGACCTCCGGCTGGGGAGATCGAACACGAGAAGCCCTAAAGGCATCGATGTTGGGATGCGGAGGAGACCACGAGTAACCCCACTCACTTTAATAAGGTGTTTGGTCCAGCTTGGAGCCCGCACTGACCGGAAGCTCTTGCCACGTGTGGAATCCACTGCCCATCTCCTCCTGGAGCAGGGAGCAGGATGGGCTGGGGGTGCCCCTGCGTGAGGACAGGGTGCCTGCAAGGGAGAGCCATGGATGCCAGGGCTGGGGCGCTGCTCTCTCTGTGTGTCAGCTTTCCCAGTGATTCCAAATCCCCGTTATTACTCATCACTTCTGGGAAGCCTGTTCCCTCTTGCACCATGAAATGAAGATAAACTGGCACGAGGCCAGTGCCTCTGCAGACATCTGCTGCGAGCAACCTGGGGAGGTATCAGCATGGGTGTCACTCGCTGGGCTCAGCACGAGCTTGGGAAGGGCTGAGGGTCCGATCGTGCCCCAGCAGCCTCCCTGTAACACCCCCCCATGCAGGGGCAGAGCTGCTGCTGCCCGGGGAGCCCTCAGCCCCCGCTTCCTGAGCTGTGTGCAGGAAGAGCCTTGGCCTCAGTGTTTTGGTGACCCGAGGCTGCTGCAGCCAATTTCTAAATACTCCTGTGAAGTGTTTATTTTGCAATAGCTGCTGCGAGCAGACGGGGGCTCCCCTGCTTGCGAGCCTCAGGGGGGCACAGGGGTCTCATTGCGAGGGGTTTCGTACTCCAGGCGGTCTGGGAGCTCCAATAGCCATGATATTGATTAAAGTGTAATCATTAAGCACTAGCGGTTGATGTCGACAGTGATGAGCTGGAGGTGCTGGAGTTACCAGAGCCGAGGCGATGCCCCAGCCATTCCCTGGGCCTTATTCAGATGGCCAGGCTCCCTCATCACCTTGGTTTGGGATGGGAATCTGGGGGTTTTCTTGTGGCACCACAGCAGTAACTGGCCCCGTGTTAGGGGGAAGGTGGAGCTGGAGTTCTCCTGGGCTGAATTACCTGTGGCTGGCCATGCGTAGCATCATCCTCTTGTCAAAGCATTGTCTTGGTGGAGAAGCCTGGTTGTGATGAGCTGGACTAAGGCTGAGTGAAACATAAGCTCTGTAGCTTCCAGATACATAATTCAAGCTCTTTGGTTGCAGGGAGACAATACCAAGAGTTTCAGGAAGGGACAGAGGTTTCCTCCCAGCTTTGCAGGATTATGCTTTTCAGCTCCATCTCTCAGGTCTGGAGCTGGATTTTCCCCTCTTTCCCACAGATGCTTTGGCAGCAGAAAAAAGGAAACTCTGAGCATTTCAGCATAAATTTCAAGCACTGCAGTGACAACTGTAAACCAAGTAAGATCCAGTCCAAGTCCATCAGCTTAGGGCTGTGCTGGGAACTTTCCATGCTAGGCTCAAGACTTGCTTCACTGGGGTGTGCTGCCTTGGTAATGCTGTGCAGAGGTGGCTCAGGTGGACCGAAGCAGGATAAAAACATGCCCAGAGCTGTGAAGTCCCTCTGCAATACAGAGCTCTCTGTTAACGCAGGCAGCTTTTAGGTGTCCGTGTGCTGCAGCAGGGATGATCACTGCATTTACCCTAAGTCAGCTGCAGAAAACACATCTGGCTGTGCCACACATGACACTGGTTTTCCTTTTGGTGTTCTTTTCCCCCTCCTTGCTGCTAGGATAACCAGAGAGCACAGGGAGAGCCTGGCCAAGCTTGCCAAGCAGTCCACCAACAAGTCCAAAGAGGCCCTGAGAAAGGTGCGAAGCAAAAGCATGAACCAGATAAAGAAGAGCAAGAGCAAAGTGTCTGAAGATACCATCTGGCTGCTGGAAAAACAGGTAATGCTTTCTTTTCTTCTGCCACATCATGATGTCTCACAGCTCCCGTCTGTTTGTGCCAGCCCTTTGCTGACAGATCTCCAGCGCTGAGAACCCAGCTGGGAATGGGTGGCCTGGGGCTGGATATTTTGAATCCCCAATGGCTGTCGTATTTGCTTTTTCCTTATGAGATTTGGGGCTTCAATCTCAAAGCCAGATTTATGATACAAACCATTGTAAACTGACAACACAGGGGGAAAAACTCTTCCCCCAAAGCTTTCATACTTACAGGGATTGTTGCACAAAGCAGCTGAACTCGGGGAGCAAACCAACCTACATCCATAGCTTTACCACCATTTACACAGGGCCTGGCCACTGCAAAACAGCTGGTGTTAATGAGGATTGCTCCAGTTTGTTATTAATGAAAGGGCTAGCGAGATTATCTCTGTTAGGAGGTTTTGGCTCCAATTCAGGAAAATACTTAAGCACATGCCTAATTCCCTAAGAGCAGATGTCACTAAAGTCAATTACTTGGGCATAAACTCAGGCACAAGCCTAAGTGTTTTGCTGAATTGATGCCTCTGAAGGCAGGCCATTACTTTTTAGCTGTTTGTTTATTAACAGCTAAAGTTAGATACATTGCAAATGCTTTGGGACAGTTCTCTGTGTGCTCACGAAAATAAACATTGATATACAGAGCATTTGTGCTAGCAGGAAAAATGGCCATGCTATTGTAACTGAATCCTGTTGGGAAGCCCTTCTCCCAGAGCAGACAGATGGTTTCTGCATTTGTGGAGGTATCGTCTCAAGTCTAGTTCTTGCTTGTACCCAGGTTTTTCAGTGTGAGGAAAGGTCATCATCCTGTAGAGAGTACATCTTAATCAGTCCTGTGAAACTAGTGCATAGCCCCTCGATGTGCTCCAGCCCTTACCTGCGCTCCCTCAAATAAACATATGCACGTTTTGGTCCCATTTCCATGCGTGCCACATCCATCCTGTGTTACCAGAGCCCTGCTTCCTGGGCAGTGCTGTAACAATCACCATTTCATTTATTTTCATAAGAAATAAACAGATCAGTTCCTTGATGTGCGAATTCTTAGCACGTACCCAGGCTGCGCTCCTGCTGTTACCTGGTTGGTTCTAACAGCGGAGAGGTTGCAGGAGGTAACAAGGTAAACCCTCTCTTCTCTGGTGCCAGCACCAGCAGCTCTCTAACTCTGCCTTCCCTAAAGTCCCTCTGTTAAACAAGGACCAAGTCACTTGTGGAGCTCAGCCAGGAGCTGGTGTGTGTCTCTTTTCCAAGCCTTTGACCAGTCCCTGTTCTCATTGTACAGATGCGGCACTGACTCAGAATCACTGAGGGCTGGTAGGAGCCCCCACTAGGAGCCAGTTATTGCCCCAGCACTGTTTGGGTTTTACTAGGACTTTAGGCTTTGGTTGAGGAGGCAATCCCTTCACTCCTTTCCCTTTAGACTCTCACCTAACACACAACTCTGACTTGTACCATGTTGCCACAGATCCAGCAAATGGCAGACAGCGCTGCAGCGGAGATGGACAAGCTGCTGGCAGCAAAGACCAAGGAGCTGCTTGGATGAGCATCATCCAGATGGACACACTCCCCCTCGAGTAAGACTGGACTGCCACAAACCCCAGTGACCACCCTTGCCCAGAGCAATGGGCAGGGGCAGCTCTGCCAGAGCTCCAGAGCAGCTCTGTGCTGGGGTTCCTCCACCTTGTGTTATGCTGGAGGGAGGGGGGATCTCTCCTCACTGTTCTTCATCCCAATGGCAACTAAGATGAAAATAAAACAGCAGGGAGGAAGAGTGGAGACTGCTGGAAAGGGCTCGCACATGGGAGCTGGGGCACAGGAGGAGCAGCTGCCCTGCTCACTGTGTGCACCAGCCCCTTTGAATCCCAGCACCTCGCAGAAGCCAGGAGCACTGCAGGAGCAGCCTGTGCTGTCCTGCTGTGAGCCTTGGCATTTATTGTTTTGCTTAAAATAAAGTTAAAATGAGCTGTGGAGGAGCAGCCTTGGAACAGGCAGTTCCTGGCTGGTTTGTCCCCTTGGGTTCATGCATCCCAAAAGACGTGTTTGCCCATTGCAGTGGCCAGCAGTCATCTGCAGCCTGGCTACTGGGAAGGCATGAGGAGCTTGGCACCAACTGGTGCCGGGTGGGCAGGGGAGACAGGCTCTGCATTCCCCATGGCTTTGCGTATAGAGAACTGAAACCAGTGCTGTCAGTGTTACCAAGACCAAAAACCAACACAAGAACTTCCCAAAACCAGCATCTGACCAGTTACGGAACCCCTGTGCCAGCCACTAGTACCACATTTAAGGGGGTGGAAGAGGCAGAAGCAGAACAGATTTCTGAGCACATTGTGCATCTCAACTCACTACCAGCAGGTACTTCCCAGCAGCAGCAAACAGCACCTCATGGAGAGGATGGAAGGTGGTGGCCAGCCCCATAGCCCTGCTCCCAAGGCATCCGGGTTCAAAGAGCACCGAGTGCTCTGCAGTCCTTAAATAAACAACTCCCAACCCGTTAGCTTGTGTGCAGCGGGGAGGGGGAGGAGGATGAAGGATTTGCTCTGCGAGGGCCCCACACATCAACAATTTCTCTCCTTTGTGTATTTTGGCCCAAGTGCTCACCATGATAAATGAAGGCAGGCAAATGGCGAGCCCAGGGCGCTCGCATGGCTCGGCAAATTGCTTTCAGCCCAAATCTGGACTGCTTTTGATATTTATCAACCAGGCTTTTTGTGCTGTTGCTGCAGCCTCAGCATCCAGCCTGGGCCTGAAGGGTTTCCTGGTACCTGCCCTGGAGCAGCTGCTGCTGAGCTGGGTGTTTCTGTAAGCCAGGGCAGGTGGAGAAGCTGCTGCTGGTGCTGCCCATGGGGCTGCTCCAGCCTCTTCCTAGTCTCTTAAGGGTTTGAGGTGATGGCAATGGGATGATGATGGGGTGGGAGTGGAGCAGTGGAGCTGCGGGGGTCACTGCACAGATGAATTTCCTCAGTATTCACTGCTACTCCTTACCCCTTACTCCACCTCACATAAATTAAAACCGAGCAGTGAGATGACACCAACACTGGGCTGGGGATGAAGCTGCCCATCCCCAGTGCAGCCATGCCCTATGCTTTTGGGATGCACCAGGAGGGGACCTGGTGCTGGTCACACTGGCAAGGCAAAACTAGGTGCAGAAACAGTGAAGAAAGACAGAGCCCTGTTCTCTGAGTGGCTGCAGCCAACCACTGTATGGTACAGGAGGGCTGGGGAGTCCATTCACCTGCATCCTCACCTCACCCCCTGCACGCGGCATCAACCGGGAGCAGCCACAGCACTTGCAGATGCTCTCACCATAGTACCAGCAAAGCAGCACAAGCAGCACATGAGCCTGCAGAGCTGTGTGACCACAGCCCGTCCTGCTCACTGTGGGACCAGCAGACAACAGCACCAGCTACAGCCCCAGCATCTTCCATACACACAGGACTGCAGCAGCACCCACCACACATGGCTGGGTGCATGCAGCGCACTGGCCCTGAAGACCACCCCCTGCCTGCCATTGTAACCCCCCCAGGAGAAGAGAAGACAGACACTCACTGTGACTGCAGCCGGCTGGCACACAGGGTGGCTCTGGACAGGTCCCACATTCCCTTTGCTGCACGAATCACCTGCTGCTCCACACCAAGAGCTGCAGCACAAGGCCTGCCTGCTCCAAATGCTTCCTCCATCAGCATCAGCAGGAACCTCTCACTTGGTTCCAGCCTGGATCACACCCAGAGCTGATAAGAAGCTGCAGCTGATGCTGTTGGCGGGTGGGAAGGAGTTCCAGCTGTGCTGAATAGCCCAGGAGGGAAAGGGACTGTGGGCCAGAAAATGGTTGGGCTGGTTGTAACATGGATTTGATGCCAGTGATGCTGCTTTGGCCACTAAATGGTTCGGCCTCAGCAGTAAATGCCTCTGGATGGTGCAGGGCAGAGCAGAGTGCCATGGCCAGACCCTATGGAGCTGTGCCCTAAGCTCTCCACACACTGCCGTGCTCACCAGGAGCACTTTTCCATCAGCACACGCAGATATGGGGCACCAGCAGGTCCCACATGGCAAGTGCTGCCATGGCCTCATGGGTTGGTGGTCCCTAAGGGGATCGCATCCCGTCACAAGCGGTACCCCTGTTCACATCCCCACTCATCGCATCCCAGGCAGAGACCCGCATCCTTCCCAGGGCTGCCCAAGCATCCGCACTCAGCTCCACCAGGACACTTGGGTTTGTTCCGAGCAGCTGAACCAGGGCAGATGCACCAAGGGGGTGGTGGCAGGGACCGGGGCGGACAGGGACCATCCTCCTGCCACTTCCCAAACCGAGCCCCGCAGCCATGTGGAAACGTGAAGCGGAGGCAAAAGGAAGGAAAAACTCCAAGGAAGCTGGAAGCTCTCGACATAGTTAAAACCCAACATTGCTCTTCAAAATAGATGTGATTGCGCTCCTTGTGAGTCATCGAGCAGAGACACCAAGATTGCTTTGTGCCAGGGACGAGCCCGGGCGCTGATTGTGTGCCGCCCGGATTTGTATAAAACAGACCATGGATGGCATGTCAGAGTTTACAGCTCGCATACATTTTCAACAGTGAGCTTTGCAGAATGTATCAATGTAATCTCTGCCTCCTATATTCCGTGTTGATTAGACACGATTTCTGGCTGGATTTTCAGAAAGCTCAAGTGCTTTTTTAATCACTACAGAAGCTCATTATTGCTTTCCAGTGACTCTTATGTCCTTCACTTCTCCTTTCAGATTAGAGTCTATAGTCAGATGAATATTGGATGATTTCATTACATACAAATGCAATCAACAGTTTTGCATAAATTTCTCCTCTTTTCTTGAGTTTCAATTGACCTCAGCACCCGTGGAGGCAGGCGCAATACACATGTAAATGAGCTGGCGTTGCGGCAAAGGCACGGATGCGGAGAAACAAGATAAACTGTCAGATAATAGTCAGGATTTTTGAGAGATCAAAAAATACTTCCTCGTTCAGCCCAGCCGTAAAAATGGCACCTTCAGCTGCGGGGAATGTGCTTTTGTTTTGCTCACTGTCTGCCTGTGGACAAAGGCCAGGAGTGGCACCAATGCTGAGCGAGAGGCTGGGCAGTGCCGGCGGTGGCGGCACTGTGTGGATGGGAGCAGTGGGGATGGTGTCCATGGGGTGCAGGTGGTGATGGAACAGGGATGCTGCTGCAGAGGAGGCACTGGTGGGGGCTTGGAAACCGTCACAGCGAGGAGGTGCCCACCACCAGAGCCTGCTGCAGGGCTGGGTTTGGCGGCTGTGGTACCCTATGGTGGGTACCACCATCCCTGGCTCCTGCTCTGATGTGAGCATCTCAATGAGGGATGCTGAGTTTAGACCACACCAAACCCTCATCTCCTCCTGGGTGGCCTTGAGCATCATCCCTGTGGCAGGGGCACCTGCCAGGGCTGGAGGCTGCCCTCCTCGCACTGCACCGGCAGGGCATGGGGGAGCCGCACGTTCAGAATGTATTTAAGCTAACACTCCACGCGAACAATCAGGGCTAATTTAAACAAACTATAATTAAACATAAAGGACTTCTTGGTAGGGAAGGCAGAGGAAAACTGCCAGCGGTTACTTTGGAAGCAAGGCCCTTACCCTTAAAAGAGTAATTTTTGTGCTAATGTGAGCAATCCAGCACTCCCACACTCGCCTTTGGTGGGGCCGGTGGGGAAAGAAACTCTTGGGTTTCTTTTGATACCTTTATGTGCTAATCTGCTTAACAGATTTTTAATTAATGGGAGCAGAGCACTTTGCAGCCGTGAACCCCATCGGTGTAATTGCCTGGTGGATTAGTCCCATTAACCACACAAATTACCTGTCTCCAGGCCGCCGGCCCCACCGGGGAGCTCCCCGCGCTGGACACCCCGAGCGGCCCCATTCTGAAACAATTTTGATAAAATAAACTCTCTAATCAGGTAAATAATTCCATAAGGGAAATTGCTGCCTTCCCGCAGCCCCCCCTCCACTGGGACCTGGCTACTTTCAGGGGAATGCAACAGGCCTCCAATTACAGGCAAACCTCCAGCTCGGAGACTAGTTGGGAGAAGCCCACAGCACACGGGACCCCCTCGGACCGCAGCGGACAAGGAATTAAGGCATTTAAGCTGTCAGCCAGAATCTGGCCCGGTCCCTGATTACCTGGGGGGACGTGCGGTGTATTTAGGTTCGTGTCCGTTGTAATTTCCTGGCCCCCAGCGTTGATCCCGAATGACTTGCGTCCGTGTCAGGTTCCTGCTCAGGGTCCCTCCGACACGTGGCCCCGGGCTCGGGGACACTGACCTCTGGGCAATTAAGGACATCCAGGCCGGCCGGAGAAGGGGAAGCGTGGAGCTGCCCCTATGAGCTGCTGGGTGAGTGGAGCTGCCCGCACCCATTTCATTGCGGTGCTCAGCACGGCTGTGCTGGCTGCTGTCACCGCTTGGGATGGGTGCCTGCACCCTGGGGTCCTTCCAAGCCCCATCCACAGCTTTCCATGGTCCAATTTTGGACCTGAATGGGATGAAGACTCCAACAGCACCCTCTGCTCAGACCCTGAGATGAGGATGTGCCCACATACACAATAGGGCACAGGGCACCCATGTAGTGTTACATGGTGATGCACAGTCCCAACATGCTTCCCACTGCTTGAAGTAGCTGTGCAGCATCAGGGACTCTGGGATACCCTTGACCAAGAAGGCTCCAAACCTGCTGCACCAGTCAGGGCAGCTTCCCACCCTTAGTCCTACACCAGGGAGCAAGAAGGAGTGCTTCTTGCTGCACCGTGCTGTGAGCACATGTGATGGGGACGCACAGTGACACACTGATGCTCAGTGCTGTGCACAGCCACCAATGGTGGGGACAGCCATGCAGTGAGGTTGCCTTCAAGCATCCCCTGAACCACTCAGGTGGGAGATCCCTGCGCTGGTCCCTGACCTCAGGATGGAGGAGCTCAAACCATGGGTGGCACAGGGCTGCTCTCCCCCCTTCTCTGCCCCCATGGCACCTGGCACAGAGGGAGCAGAGGGTGATCCATGGGGCCATCGGAAGGTCGGAGTGCAAGAGCTGCCTCGGTGCATGGTGATGGCGAGCGCGGGCAGGGAACCCTACACCGTGTGTAATTGGCATCAGATGCTCCCTGACCTGCTGCATCCACCGGGAAGCTGGAAGCATTTATTTGTCTGAGCCAGCGGCTCTATCTGCGTGCAGGAGGCGGTGGCGGTGGCGGGGGCCGGGCTCCCGAGCCTAATGAGTCTGAGCTGAAGATGATGAATATGATTGCTGAAAAGCGCCTTCCTGAGTCCTCCTTTCCTGGGGCTCAGGTTACCTGTTCCCAGACAGCCTGTCCAGCCCCGGCTTTTCAGCTCTGATTTGTAGCCCCTCAAACAGCGCCTGTCAGCTCCGTGCTCTGGAGGGAACGCGGGTCCTCTGCTGCCGTGGAGATGGGGAAGGGGCCATCAGGGAAAGATTTGCTCCCTGAGCTGCCCTGATTGGTTCTGTACCCCCAGAGCACCCCTGAGCCCAGCGCAGGGTGACCGGACCAGTGCGATGCTCTATGTGGGGTCTCTGGGCCATTGTGTGGATTGAAGCTCCTGTGGTTATCAGGGACCTTCCCCATGGGGGACTTGTCACCGGTCACCTCATAACCTTAAGGTAGAAAACCAGGGGTTTTGGCTTCTCTGCTCTCTGCCCAGCCTCTGCAGCCGACAGTCAAGTGTACACACACTGAGCTACATCCCACCCAAAGAGCCTCTCAGGGATGCACAAGGATGGGTCATGCCGGGGATGCTCCATGGGCCATGCAGATGCCCTGGGATCAGGGGGACACACTCATGGACTGGGAGCCATCAGGGTGCCCTTGTCCCGTTGCCCCAAAGCTCCTCGCGATGGCTGCCACCTCACCCCCTGCCCCATGGCTGTGGGGTTACAGCACGGGCTGCCCCCACGGCTCCAGCCCCCCTGGGAAGACAGGGGAAGGAGTTTTGGGTGCTGAACCACTGCAGGCTCTTGGGTCCCAGTGTCCTGCTCCGGTGCCATTGAAAGGCATCACCCCAAACCCAGCGCAGAGCAGCTCAGGACCATCAGCGCTTTCCCAGTGCCTCCCGGTGCCTCCCGGTGCCTCCCAGTGCTTCCCTGTGCCTCCGCAGCCCCGGCCGGCGCGGCGCTGCCATAGACGGTGTTTTGCTGCCTCCCTACGGGAGGACGCGGCCGGCACCACCGGCTCCAGCAGCCACCGGCTCCCGCA
>JANHGB010050003.1:0-68952 GCA_026283785.1 Coracopsis vasa | reverse complement strand
AGTTACCATCAAGTCCATCTGGCCCTAGGCTGGGCCATATACAGAACACCTGGCTTTCTTACAAAACAAACAAGAATTTAGTGGGGCATATAATTTCTTTCTTTGCATTTCACATTTTTCTTTATCTTCTTGTTTTTGTTGTCCTTATTCTCATCCACTGATGCTTGTGTTTACTTCTCTTTTGTCTTACTCTGCCTTCTCCATTCTGCAGATAGTCCTCTGGGAGCTCAGGGGAAAGGAGGATTGGATCTTCAACCTGTGCAGGAAAATTAAACCTGTGCAGGAAAATTAAACCTGTGCACGAAAACATAATGATGTGCAACTAAAAAATGTTCTGCCTTTCTGAGTAAAAGTGTGCTTAAAATGCCAAAAGTTAAAGCCTTCCAGAATGTAGCATTCAGTATCTTTAAAATGCTTCTTCACCAGTCGAGACTAAGGTGAAAAGGAAGCACAAAGACAAAACTGCAGGACTTTATTGTCCTTGAGGTATACTGCAGGAAGGGAGGATGATTATGAATCTAAGATGATTAAATACTAATGGCACAAACTTCACAAGTGATGAAACAGCCAAATAAATTACCAGTGCTTTAAACCAGACACATTTAGATTAACAGTACTTTTGTGAGACAGTTTGATAAATGTCTCAAATTTAGCAGTGCTGCGTTGTCCCCATTTCAGGGACCTTTGACTTTGGTCACCTGATTATTAATTGGACTGGTTTGTATCCATGCATTGTGAGATGTCATACCCCTTAGCTGGGTAACATTCTTTGTAAAAATACAGGATCTTGTTTATGATTCCGTAGCACAGGGTTTCTCAGAAAGTAAAAGCCCTAAGTTGCTGGTTTAGCATGTCAGTATCAATAGTATTCAAATTATTAAAGACAGATCTTCTTTGATAATTTCCAAGTTGAACACAAATGTTCAGTTTGTCTAGACTTCAGGTCAAGCATTTTGAATTCCTGTTATTATTCATCAAAGTTGGTTGTTTTATTATGACAAAACCAAAATTCTTATTTACTCTAAGTAGTAACCTACTCCATAGACAACTGCATTGACTTCAGCATGATTACTTACAATGTAAAGCACTATTTATTTTAGCTGTCCTACCCTGATATGCAAAACCATATACTATTTGGCACTAAATTATGGTTGTCTTTACAAACCAGGTTTACTCAGAGCAAGAGGCATTTAGCCATGAGACAGTGTTCCAAGGACATCCATGCAACCCACAAACACTCTCTGCTGGACAGGTTTATAAGCCCCAAAATGTATGTTTATATGCTAGGCAGGCCAGGCTCATTTATACCAAATAGTACAAAGGGATTTACCAACATGCATTTTTTGTATTTTTTTCAGTATTTCCATAGTTTGCTAGTGCTTGCTATCTTGCTTTCTCTCCATAAACCAACCTATAATTAGATAAAGTTTAGAATCTACTCAGAAATATCAAACTTAAAGTGAAATTTGACTGTAAAGGTTGGAAAGGCTGTTCAATTGATTTTGCTAGAAAATGTTTTTCATTATTCCCCTTTCTCTACAGAGAAAGAGATCTGAGATCCGAAGCTCTGCTATCAGATCTTATTAGATGCTCATTCCAGATCAACAGTGTTTGTCACTGATAGAAGTTCTAGCTCTGCCCCTGGCGTATCCCATCTAAGTATCTGTCACACCACAATTCTTTTTGTCATTTCTGAAAACAGATGTTTTAGAAGTTTTCTAACAATGAAGCAACTATTCCTTTTCTCTTTGATTGATTTCACATAATTGCCTTATTAGCCAACATACCGTTTAATATTTTCTGTTGTAAGGAAATTTATTTGACAGTGTTCTAAGAAATATTTTTAGATTTTGCTGAGCACAAGTAAAAGTAAAACTGCTGGGCTTTTTGTTAAGAACCTTTGCAGCAATGCATCTAAAAAGAACTACTAGAATTGTTTAGCTTGTTTTCTTTATGTTTTATATATGCAGATAGTATTTCAGACATTGACAGCATCATGGCAGCCCAAATCACTGCATGATACTTATATTACAGATAGTGAAGTAGTGAACTGAGTATCTTTAAGAGGTATTAGATAACCTGCTGTTTGCTTTGAAAAGTCAGCTAGCTCAAGCTTTGTAAAAAAACTGAATTTCGCTTACCATAGCCTTACTGTGAAAAAATCCAGCACATGCTTTTGAATACTTCCTAGAATAAATCTGTATATGACAGGCTTCATGAATCTGATGCCTTAATATATAAGCAAAACAGGAACATATGCTTGTGTTGGTGACCCCATCATCTATTCAACACCCCCTCTGTCTAACCCTCTTCAAGTCTTAATCTATATTCTGAATCAGTGGTTGGGTTGATATCCCAACCAGGTAAATCCCTTTGATCTATATTTTTGTGTTTGTACTATTTCTTTAACTGACGGTAAGTACAGCAGTAAGGAGGTTCACAGAAATGCATAAGATGCTTCCAATCTTCAGGGGTTTTTTTTCATTTAATTGGTGGTTTCAAGCAAGGTTCTGACCACAGCCTTGATTTTGTCTTTAGGCTATTGCATTGCATGTCAATGTTTATGTATCCTGACAGATCATCCTGATCTCCATCACTTGTGGGATATTGAAGTGCATAGTCTAACTAGCATTTCATTTCCATGGAAAAAACCTTAGTAAAATGGTAAATCTGTGTTACTGTCAGAAAGAAATTGATCACCGTTCATCCTCTTCGAGGAGAAGAGAGCAAAGCTACTCCAGCTCTTTCTGCTGAAGGCAAATAAAACGTAAATTAAAGGTGCAGTCTCATGGAGATCAGTATGATAGAGTGGCCCTTGTGAGAGAACTGCATGGTGTTTTCTTCTTTGGATTTTCTGCAGCCCTCTGGGGCTTTCCTGCTATTGAACCACACATCCTTTATGCAGTAATTATGAATATTTAGTTAGCAGCAGTTACATAACTCTATCAACTGATTCCTAAACTGTGTGCCTTGAGCTAAGCATCTTTATTAGGTGTGGATGTTGATTCTTAATTTCAAAAACTTTAAATTTAACCATAGGTTTTTGTGCTTTTCTGTTTATTCTGAATACAAAGGACTTTAACGATCTTTTGATTGCATTGTCTTTCTTTACTGTTGGCAATTAAAACCTCTGCCTTGCACAGATATTTTTTATAATATTTTAATTTTTCTTGGATAAACAAGAAACACCTTTTCAGAACAAGGTGGTTTACAACACTCAAAAGTCTTGTAGTTCTTTTCTTTTCCTTTCATAAATTTTTCAGCAGCTTTTTAAAGAATGAAAACAGTCTTAAACACAGTATTCTGATAATGGTATCTCTAATGCTATTATCAGACATGACAATGCTTCCCTATTTTTCTTGATATCCCTTAAGAATTGTTTTAGCATTCTGTCATTTCAGAGTCAACTATTTTCCTACCATCATGCCTAAATTCTGTTGACTCACAGCTTTCTAAGATGTAACCCCCCACCTGTTACCATAAGCACTATGTTTTTGCTCCTAGTTGAATGACATTGCATTTGGAAGAGTTAAAATGTGTATTGGGATACTCCAAGTGGCAATTCAAAGGCTATGTTTTGTTTCAGATTCACAGCAAGATGCCTGTGGGAGCTCATGAGCCTGAGCAGAATGCAGTGGGATAGTTCGACTAGTGCCAAGCTTCAGCATGCAATCTGGAGTCTGAGAAAACTTCTCCAGCCTGTGAGACCTTGGGTATTGTTAGCGGACAGCTGAAAATGAGTATGCCTACAAAAGTGGCCACCACAAAGGCCACTGAGGTTCAGTGTCAGGACAGGGTCAAGCACAGGTGCTGACGGAAAGAAAAGCTCTTCTTTAACACTCATCTAAAGCAAGTGTTCATGCAACATGGGCACTCCGAAAGAAACGAGCAGTAAATTTAATACAACAAAAACTTCACTCAGATGTGTGAATGTATTTCATTTACTACTAAAACTGGCTGAGGTAGTGATAACCTGAAACTGTAATGAGAAAGTTTCAGTCAGGACAGGACAAATATGGGCAAGAAGATAAGGCCTATAAACTCCCAGCCCTTAGCATTTGATCATCCTGTACAGATGGTTATGCACTACATCTGCAATCTTTTTCCTCCTCTGGCAGATAAATTTACTGAACATATGATAGATGACAAAAATAAATGGAAAACTGTTACGTCCTGTGTGGTGCAATTATCAATCTTTCCAAAAACTTCATGCTTCATTTACATTAAAGTAGATAATTAGACTTGTATTCCAGCATGATATGGAGAATCCATAAGCTTAAGCAGATAGGTGTGTAGCACTCTCATGACAGAATCATAACTGGTCTGAGATCATGCTTGAACTTCCTATTTTCCAAGGACTTTTCACATCACTGAACTTGTAGTGTAACATGACACTGCAAGAGAACATTTCATCCACTGAGACTTACAAGTAGATTAACAGCAAAGTAATAGTTGTTTTTCTAAAAATTGGAGTCTTAAAAAGTGCTTCGTACATCACTGTATATTTCAATACTGTGGATAACACGGCATTAAGTAATCTACTGCATTGTAAGTGCCCATTAAGCTGCATCATTAGTGTGATATGATGTTTCTGACACTTTTATATTTCTGTTACTATTATGGTTAGGCACATTGCATTGTGTTATACTTGGTTGGCAATGGAAGCTTTCAAACAGTTACCAACTTTTCTAGGTAGAGATTTTTTTTATTGTCAAGAAGACATGAATCTGAAAGAATCAGCTGTCATAAAAGGCAAATATTAAAGGGATGAGCTTTGTGGTTTGACTTCTCCAGATCTTGCATCTGATCAATAGAATTGTAGCCACATTAACATTTTATGAAGAGATGCTGAAGTTGTTCCATAGAAATTATATTCAGCTATTTTTTGTTTAATATATTGTTTACATTTCCCCCCCTTTTTTTCTACGGTATAATTTAAACTGTTTGTTAAATAGTCTGAGTGAAACAATCCTTCCAATTCTGTCCCACATTTGTAATCCATTATTTATATTGAAGTAGTGATTATTTTACTCATACTTGTTCTGTTCTCTGAAAGACTGAGATTTCAAGCAGGAAATTAGATATATTAAATAAATATATGTACCTCATAAGTCATAGACATGTCATATTATCATTTTTACAAACAATAAAAATACTGAGTTACACAATGTTTAAAATGTTATATCAATCCAGTCATAATTATTAGAATTAAAGAAGAGAACCAATGTGGTTTTAAAAGACTCTTCTGTCACATACTGCCAGTTACCTATGGATTTCTCTGTGATATACAATGCTAGAAACTAAATTAAATTTCTTTGGTGAAGGTTCTTGTGATTTTGACATTGCTGTCTTCATCATATTTTTATATGGGATAGGACTTAATTTCCCATTCATCTGATCTTTAGATAAAGGTGCAGTGACTTTGAAATTTTCTAATTAAATCACTGGTATCTGCTTACTTAGTGATATCACGTGTGCAGCTGATTTAGAAACTGTAGAAACCTGCAGACTTGTCTGTGAAGACCAGATAGTTATCAAAATCCATATGGCTGAGTTAGTTGACTTATGAATCATAGGAAATAAGTATGTCATGTTTATTTATGGAAATAGTCTTATTTTTAGCTAGTCCAGGAAAAAATATTTGAAACATTGACAACTCTGATTCTTGTGGATCAATATTTTTATAAAGAAATTATAAATGTAGTAAATTTATGTTTGAAGAGACTAAATGTTAGCAAAAATGAGCATGCCTGCAGCTGAAATTTTTAGCAAGGATATTTCCACTCAGTTCCCTAGACATAGCTAGTTCCTCATCGATCTGTATGCAATACTGCTTCATCCAACTTTAAAAGGAAATGGCAAGCATTTCAAATAAGGAATAGAAAGCCTGTTGACCTCCGTTATAGCTTTCATAACCATTCAGTTAGGTGACCTAAAAAGTGTTCAAGTGCAGATTATGTAGGGTAATGTAAGAGAGAAAGAGGCATCTTAGTAGTCACAGTTTCACGATGCAAAATCCAAATGGTCCTGCAGCTGGATCTATTTTTAAACATTATTGAACCTTCAGTAAACAAGAAAACAAAAGCCATTCTCTTTTAATCAGAAGTTATCCTCCCATGCAATACCTCCTAAAGAACCATCGAAAGACTTTCATTACTTCTTTTTCCAGCCTTTCAAGTTACTCCCGCTACATTAAGTTCACATTCCACTCTTGTAAAATTTGCTCTTAACAGCTGCAAACACTTCAAGCAAACTGAAACCCATTTGACTAGGAAGGAATTGCACAACAATGTGGTAAGTCTCAGATTTCACTTCTACTGGTTTCTGTTACTGGCAGCATTTTCATGAGAACAGATCTTTTTGTTTGTTTGTTTTGTGAACATCACACAACTAATTAGTTCTGAAAGGCTGGAGTTTCTGACAATTCCATGATGTCCAAGCCAGGCTTGGAGCAGGCTGGAATCTGAACCCAGATCTGGATCTGAGGCATGCCTCTTGGCCTTATCTCCACTTAGCGTCTCTCCATCAGAAGACTATGAATAATGGACAGCCATCCCCAAATATAGCAAACTGGCATGTACATTCCTTTTGAAAGAATAAAGTGTTAACTGGAATTTTTAGCCTGTTTCTGGCAGAAGGCCAGACACTCTCTGTGCTTTTTTTGACCATTTGTCTCTAGTTTAACTTTCTGCTGCATAGATACCACCCTGACAGATCCAACATGCAAAATATGGCTTATATAAAGCTCAAAGTACAAACGACTCTGGCTACTACCATATTTGGATTAAAAATACTTAATTTACTTTTGTCCATCTTTCAAATGATTTAATATTTTCCCTGAACTGCATTCAGTCATCCCAGCTGGGAAGCAGGGACCTGGATGGTATGAATGGAAATCACAAGTTCAATTAGGAAAATTCCATCTGGGATATCATACTATTTAGGATTACAAAGCTAAATGCTTTTGCTTGGCTCATTCAGAACATTTTTTAATACACATGGGTTGCTTATACTAGCATCTTATGGCCAAAAGCTGACAGTCCTTAATTAAGTAGTTTCCCTCTGCTTCCAGAAATGGATTTGCCTGACCAGGACCTGATAGATTGTCTAAGGGAAGAGTTGTTATATTCACTTTCCAGGACACAACAGAGAATTAAAGAGACCAAGTTTGTTAAGACTTCTGAAATTGTGTAAATTATTAGCACATTTAGGAAAACACAAATATCATGACATCTAATCCCTTGCTAGAGAGTACACATAGTATGAAATATTTGTTTCCTTCCAAAAATGAAAACTGTCACTAAGTAACACTCTATTGTCAAATTTGAGAAGCTCAGGGGACAAGATTTGGGTATTTAGACTCCTTCTCTATAGATCTTTTCCATATAAGTATTTATCCTCCGCACAAACAACTGTCTACCCACATCTTCTGGGCTCTCAGTGCTCACCTATAAGGACTGATTATTTAGCCTCTTTCCCTATTCAGCATACCTCCGTAATTTCACAGAGGCAATAAGGGAATTTCCCTGTCTAAAAGCAGATGCCATTCTCCAGCTCCTTCTCCAGCCATTCCTGCTGTGTGAGCAAGGCCAGGCTGATACCCCATGAGAGACGAGGCAAAAGCCAAGCCAGAAAGGGACAGGAGTGCTCCGCTGTTCTCTGCACCAAGAGGAGAAAACTCAGGCCTTCTGTAAACCCTGAGGTGAAAGCTTTCCCTGCAGAGTGAACTGGAGGATGAAGAGTTGTTCAGTTTTGTTTCTGCCCCTTTCCAGATGGCATTTTGTCAATGGTTATCTAGTAGTCCTGCATCTGTAGATATAAAAATGAAGTGCAAAAGGCTGAAAAGAGTATTTGACCAACATGCCGCTAACATGATTTATGTGGTCATCCAAGCTGGTGGCTTACCACCCAGCCAATTAATCACTCTCCAGTATTTTGAAAGTCGTTAAATTCTATACCATTTCTAACATATTTTTAACCATTAGGCAGGCTTTTTTTTGAAGTGTGATGTCACCAATTCTGAGTTTCTTTGCCACCTCATTTTATTTCTTCACTGACTGCTAAGACATATTTAATTATGACTGCTGCTATGCCAAGTGGGTAATTTCACTTTCTTATTATAACACCTTTAAGGATACATTCTGGCAAATGATACGTATGTGTTTTCTCCTTCATTTCAGTTGTAGTTCCTGGGTGTTACTTACTCCTGCACAAGAGGTCCAGCTCCAACACACTGAAGGCTATCACCATCCAGCTGTTACTGGGAGGGAAAGAGTTGGTGACCAGCATCTTGTTATCCTGCCAGAACAATATTAAGGTGGAAGCTATTTTCTTTATTCATGAGAGGAAAGAGGTCTATGGTTTGAACCTAAAATTGCTCCAGCAAAAGGGAATTCATGTCCATTTCCCAGTCTGACAGTGCAGGAGGCCATTTGAAAGAGGTGGACTGAAGGACCACATAAAAACACCTTAGCGAGCAAAAGAGTTGTAAGAAAACTCAATAATCTGACCTATTAACTTGCAGTTTTCCAGAGAACTTTACACTGTTTTTCTCTGACCTCATTTTTACTTCTCTAAGTTTCTGCATTTGGAAAGGTTCCTACAAAAAAGAAAAAAATAATCTTCAGCTTGGTTACCCTTATTAATGATGTCAGGCAGGACATTTTGCAACCAAAGACTCTTTGTGCTAGAAAAGGTTTTCAGAGGATTTGACAAAAAATACCAAGCAACAAGCTCTATTTTGAGAAGGAAAATGATTGATTGTTACCTCTGCACAAAGAGAAACAGAAGGTTACTTATTTAAGTGAAGGCTATGAATAAAATAAGTAAAGCACTTTAGCTGAGCCACCTTCTAGAAATGGGAGGAAACAACATACAATGCAGGGTCATAAAAAGCTGGATTTAGCAGAAAGTAACCAGAACAAACATCACCTAGTAGAGGTGACAAGGCTCAGGAGACAAGCCTTGGGAACAGTGTACTTCATTTGCAGGTGAAATAAAATGGGGAAAACTCCTACCTCATCATCTGCATAGAACCCCACCTGTCTCATGTAAACTTTAAATTAATATACATATGAGTATGAACACAAACGCATACATGCAAATGTATATGGTGAGTACAGCTGCTGTTCTACCTTGTAATGCACCTGTAACTGGAGTGAAAATTGAAAGGAAAAGCACACTGCCACTGCTGTTGATTCACATTTTGCTCTTGTCTGTCATTAATGTGAATGACTGGAGAAATGGGACAATGAAGCTTAGATCTGTAGACTTAATCTCATTACATTTACAATAACATTTTCACTGTTCTCAGCATCAGAGAGCCTGTCCTTTCAAGCACAAAGTAAATTCAAACAGCTTGGGATGCATAATTGTTCAAATTACTAGGTTATAAAGATTAAGTTAATGCTTTATAAAAAGATGTTGTGATTTAGAGCCAAAGTGACAAACAAAATTTATTATGGCTTAAGGATAGTCTTTTTTCTCTTGTGCAGAAGGTAAACTGTTAGTTCATCATTTGTGTCGAGTTAAGCTATGTATGTGGCAATCTTCAGCACAACTAGATGAAACTCCACCCAAAATCTGAACTACTCATTACCTAACACTTAACAAGCTCAGCATCAGACACAATAGTTCCACAGTGCAGGTAATCTATAAAATAGTAAACTATAGATAGGGATAGAAAGTGCTTTGATTTGATCATTAGATGCCTAGTTGTCCTCAGTGTTAAGTACCAGCAAAAAAGGCAACAACTCCTTGACTGAATCATCAGAGTATTCTGGTAACAGTAAAAAATCAACTAAACAAAAAAGATGTCATTCAAGCAGGAGATTGGAGGCCTGATCCAAAATCTCATGGAAGGTTTGAACCTTGATATTCATAAAATATTCAAAGAATATGAATTCAAAGTGAAAGTTGTTCAGAAAAGGATAAGTAGAGTGTGCCATACAAAAGCGCACAAAGCCAAAATCTTTGGCTTCTACTCAAATCTAGTAGAATAAAGGCTGAGAAGTAACCTGATTTATATCTGCATCTAGTCTAGAGGAGTAAAGGAAGAAGAGCAGGAAGGTAAAGGTCTCTTAAGAACAAATACAATTGCATTGATTATTAATACCTTTAGGCAGGAATTTGAAACTTTCTGAGCACCTGAGTACTGAAGTTCTAAACCCAACTTCCAGCAGGACCAAGGGTAGAAAAAAAGCCTTCATTTTAATATAGACCCTGAGACACTAGTCAACGGGTTTAACATTGCCATCTGCCATTTCTCGGGGTCTGGACCAGATGGTGAAGGCCGAATCTCCCAGGTTTGTAAAACCCAAAACCAGTCTTTCTTTTTTCTGCACTCCTCCTCCTCACACTTCTGGCCCACAGGGGTGCAATGAAGACCTTTCTTTCTTAGGGCAATATTTGTAATACTCATCTCATTTGTCCAAGTGTGGTATCCCTACACAAAGCCATATTTTCAGAGATCAATTATATCAAATTTTATTTGAAGTCAGTTCAAAGCAGCTCTGTCATGGCTGGGACACAGTCTTGCCTTGCACTAACCCTAGTTAAACAGCAGCCACGCAGCAGATTTGGAGTAGGTCACAGCCTACCTACGCTGTACCTAACCTGTGGTTACTACAGAAAGCTGTTTAGAATATGATGATTCATTCTGTAGAAGTGTCTCTTTTTTCATGCTAGATAGGTTTTTAGTGAAAGTGCTCTACTCTGTCTCTGAAGAAAAGAAATGTAATTGCTGTGAACTGCTATGCAATCCATACAAATGTGGTGTCCCGACTGGTTTATACACTGGTTTATACACAAATGTAAAATAGTGGATAATAACAGCAGGAAAGAAAGAAGCATGAAGTCAGTAAAATTGAAATCAAAAGAGCTACAGCTGTGGGCTCCATTCAAATTAAATTGCTTCATTTGGACCTGTTATTTACATTATTTCATGTGTACCAGCACTTAGAACTAATGACCTGCATCTTTCCTCCAGACCTGAGCAGCAGCCACCATGACAGGAAGGGCCCTCATAATCAGTCAGTGTCCTAGCACAAAACTGTGTAGATTCACCAAAGGCAGTTTGAATAGAAGAAAGCCCCAGAAAGAAATAGATTTACACTGCTGTTATTATCCCAATTTCTGTGTACCTTTAGTAATCTTGTGTTTACAATCATCATCCATCCATCAAATCAAAACCAAAAAAACATAACTCCCACAACTTTAAAAAGGTCACTTGAAAGAATCAAACAAATGCATTTCAATTTGAAGGGAACTTGAAAAGGTCATATATGAAGATATGGAAATTCATGGCCACAATAAAGCTCAAACACTTTCATGTTTTTCTCATTGTTCCCAGCCTTGGTCACATAGTCACTTGCAGGTAAAAACTAGAGCAACATTCACTTGCTTTACAAGTGCACAGCTAAAATTTGAATGGAAAAGCCATGGCCTAGCTATTTCAAGCTGGTGTTTATTCTAATTCCTTTTGAAGTCATTGCAAATCTTTCTGTTGTCTTGAACAGGTGAATCAGACTCCTCAGCACTGAAGTGAATCACAGACTAAAAAAAAACACTTGCATGACTTGTATGACAACCTTATATTAAAATGAGTCCCTTCTGGGTAGCAGGATGCTGAGGTATTGCTAGGGCAGTACCCTTTCTGTCTGAGCAGTGGGTGGATTGGCTTTGTGTATTTCCTAAGTTATATTCACTTGGATTCATTCCTTCAGTGGTTACTTATAGGTACATTAGAGACACAAACTGCAGCAATACTATTTACATAACTAACTGGGGACCTGACACTGATTCTCATCTGAAGGTCCTTGAAAGATTAAAAAATCTGTATCAGTTAATCCCATCTTGGGTCCCTGTAGGAGAGAAGCAAAAGTTACACTATTGGATGTAGTCAAACTTACAAAACAAAGCGTCCCAGTGCTTGCTGAGGAAGTGCAGACTTGCTGAAAATACAAAAAAAAGACTTTTTTTTTTTCTCCAACATACTCCAATGTGACAGAAGGGACAAAGCTGACTTAATGTCCAGACAGCACCTCTGGGTTGCCCCATGTCCTGTTGCTGGAGTCTGTTCATGGCCACTCAATTGGGAAGGATCATGGAGCACCACAACAGACAGCACTCTTCAAACCATACATGATGATGTACTCTATGCCCTAGTAATAGCAATAAACAAATAATATTGCGACTTCAGAAGGTACATTTTAAAGGTTGACAAAGTAACAACATAATCGCAGCTAAAATATACTTAAATACTAAGAACTGCAAATGATTAAGGTTATCACTGAAATAAGGTGCAATAATAGGATTTTTAGACTCTAATTTTCAGAATATTTAGAACTCTTTCTTGCTCAAATTGTAGCTTCTGTGACTGCTATATCAACTATGGGCACTCAGCACTTTTCTTCACTCACCACAGCTGTGTGAGGGCAGTCAAATAAAAACAAGGAACAAGGCAGAGAGCACATGTGAAAAAAAAGCCATGACCAATATCAAAGTGCATCAGGTAGGACTGAGTCTAATTTCCCAGGAAGACTTGCAGTATATCCACCTTCTCTTTAACCATTTGGAGAAAGACTTTGCTATTTTTTCTGAAACATACTGTAATCAGCAGATTATAAGGAAACATTGAGGGGCTTAGGAAATCATATACTTTATCCCTAGAGCTCCTAGGATCTAGGTCTATAGGTAATCATACCACCAATATCCTTAAATTTCAACAGATTTTTGAGCATTAAAGAGTCTTTGAAAAAAGCTCATCAAATTCAACTTGTCTGAAAAACCTGACTTATGGACATAAAACCACAGAACTATAGATGAAGGGAATCACCTGAGATCTAGTATCTAGACATAGGGGACAACGGAGCAGAACTCAGATAAGACTGCTCATGACCTTCCCATTACAGTTGTTTAAAATATCCAAAGATAGAGATTACTCAACCATTCTGGGCAACATCTTACACTGAGTTATTTTTTCCTTATGTCCAATTGCAATTTCTTGCATTTATTCTCTTGACCCTTGGGGTTTATCCTCTCATTATGCCTTCTGAGGAGAATCTGGCTCCATCTTCTCTATAAGCCTACAGTTAGGTTCCCTCTTATATTTTCTTCTCCATGTTAAGCACAACCAATTCTCATTCAGATATCCTTTACTCCAGCTCTCTAACCATCTTCAAGGCTCTCCACTAGGTCAATATTTCTCCCGTAATCAGATGTTTCCCTTTGTCAGTGGATTGGTAGGATAATCACTTGATTGCATGCTAAAATGTCATTAAACAGTTCAGCCTTCTTAACATCATCTATTTATAGCTATCCTCCTTTAATAAGTAGGAGAGAATTTTTTCTGGTTTGGTTTTCCTCTTGATGTCAATATCCTTCTACACCATTTCTTTTTTGCCGTTGATGTCCCTTCTAGGTGAATCGTTCTATTAGCTGCTTTTTATGAGTGTGCCTTTATATGCTTTTGTGCTTATCCTTAATGTCCAGTCAAGTTTCCACTTCCTAGATGGTGTTTTTAAATCATTGACTTCAGCCAAATTATTATCTTATTGCTTTTTCTGTGTTTCTGCCATAATCAGAAAGAATTTGTGCCCTTGTCAATATGACTGTAGAAGGCTGCCAGGTTGTTTTAACTACTTTCTCTCCTTCAGTCAGCTTCCCAAAAGATCTTATAAAGCAATAAGCTGAGTTAATTGTAGTTCACCTACTTGAAATCTGTGGGTTTATTAAGTTGTTCTGCATTCCTGCTACAAAGATTGTGAGTAAATAAACATATGCTGATGCCCACACTTGCCATGGAAAATTTAAGGCCAGAAAGATGAAGATTATCCATTATTAAAAAAAATAAAAGCACCTTAATTTAAATAAAGAGATAATCATTCCAAAGCAGAAAATAAGTCCTACTTATCACACTCACTAACATCTTGGTCCTCTACTTGTACAGATGAGCAACAGAAGGCTGAAGCCTGTGATTAAGGCAGCCTAAAAAGACAAGTAAAAAGTAAGCAACAAAGATTCACAGAGAGAAAACTGAAGTACAGAGTTCTAGAAGCAATTTGCCAAATAATGAAGACCATTTTTTGCAATGAAATCAATACAGAACTGAAAATCAGTAATTCCTTGAATTGGATTCCTAGGTACTTATTTGATATCTTCTATTGTTTGGAGAAATCACTTTCATTCATTTGAGTGAGAATTTGGCACTAAAATATATTTGAAGACTCTGGTGTCAGAATACTAAAAATCAGATAGGCATCCATTTGGAAATCATTGAGAGGATTTGAAACAGCAGAAGAAAACAATGGTTAGATTATGTAAACAAGAAAATACCATCAATAATATATTTAAATTTTGCATGCATGTGTTAAAACTTTCTCTGTATTAGTCAAGAAAAAGTCAATGCTATTAGCTCTGATGGATTCCTTCTTAAAGTGTTTCTTTTATCTATTAAGAAAATACATTATTGACTGAAAAAACCAAAGAGCTAATAGGAAATCATGCCATTAAAAAAGAAAATGCAAATACTTTACAACAGAAATGAAATATTCTAATAAAAATATACTTAAAGTATAAAAGATTCAAGGCTGAAATTTAGTAAACAGACTTATTCTGTGAGAATAAGCTTCAGGTTTGGAATTAGAATGATCTGAAAACACTGAACACATTAAACATGACCTTTAAGCTTCAATTTCATGTGTAGGAGTATGAGGTTAATGAAAGAGCTGAAAGATCATATTTGTAAGAAATCTGCCTGCTGGTGGAAGTCATGTTACTCTAGCTAATGCTGTTAACATTTTCCACAGTCAGTGGACACTAAGGTCTGACACGTTATTTATTTGATGAAGTGTTTTAGTCTTGAGCCCCATTTTTTGTATTTCCTTTGTTTTCCTCATGTTTTCCATGATTTCAAGTGCGAAGATAAAAAGGTGACCTTTTGACTGGGCCAAAACTGTACATCTAAAGCCTGGAGAGCATTTGGACTGAAAGAGGAACTTGGTGCTTAACATCCTACATTGCTGAGGTGTTACATTATTTGTTTAATACCTGCAAGACTGATATGTTTGTTCATACTTTCATCACTCATATACATAATCTTTCCTCTGCAGTTTTTAGATTTTTTTTTTTTTCCTGGCAAATAAGCCTGTGACTTACAAGTCCAGCAAATAATTTTCTTCACTAGTGAAGCTGTATGGTTAAATAACACCCTCCAAAAAAAGGAAAAGGGATGAATTACCAGAGACACTTAAAAAAAAAATCTTACAATGAAGACTGATATGGAAGTTGATGGGTTTCACAGTATTTCCTCAGTAGCATTCATTTATTTATCATTGCTTCTGACAAGAGGACAAGCTGGCCAGGGATTTGAAGAGGGTCCAATTAGATCTTTTCATTACATCGAAAGCTCCCAAAATATCAAAAGAGGGTGAAAGACGTATTCCCCTCTGCTCACTGCATTCCTGTTGAACAGGTCCTTTACTGTGATTTGTTGTGCACAGTCCCATTTGAGTCCTGCAAAAGTCACTCCATCCCAGCTAAGGCCTGGGCATTCATTGGCTCTGCTTGCTCAGCATTCCTTCAGGCTCTGCAGTGCATCATTCTCCAAGCTTGCTGACTTGTTTGTTTGCTTCTTTTCCATGTTGCCTGCTGCATCTCGTTCGCTGCCTTTTCTTTGCTGTACTCCGTATCTTACATAGCTCACTGATGCTGAAAAGAAGAGCATCTTCCCCTTTCTGCCCCATTCAGAGAGCAGCAAGCACACACAGACTAGGAATCTCCCTCTTTATCACCCAAGATCCCTCTGCTATGGGAACATGTGCTGTGATGTACAATATCGTACATGGAGACAAGCATATCACTACCTGAGCCACTATAGAAATGCAAAGCATTTTACTGATTTTAGGGGGTTTACTGATTTTACTGAGTGTCACACTTTCTATCAGAACAAAATGGTTGGTAGTAGAAGGTGAGAGAGACATACTATACACTGGTGTATAAATGGTGTATATTTTTTGTTTCCCTCTTTGTCTGTCTTGTATCTTAGTGTTGTCTTGTACATCATAATCTCTTTTTAGCAGGAACTTTTTGATGTGGCATCCAACCCCTAGTGCTTTTCTACACGCACAGAAGCACATTAAAAGAACATTAAAGTTGTGCCAACGACTTAAGACTGTCAGCATTAGCATTGTTTGTGCAGCTTTAATTTGGTCTCTCATGTTTACACGCTATGATGCAGCTGTTAGTATTTCCCACAGACCCTCTGCCTCAGTCAATTCACAAGACGGACAGAGTTTACCAAATGAGAAGTTATACTATATCTCATTTGTCCTCATTTATGGCACACAAATAAACTTTGGGGTTTATGCAAAGAAAATCTATTTTCTTACATTTCTAGAATATTCAGCATTACAGTGATTCTCTTGCACAGACAATCATAGACTTAGTGTTTGTAAGACAAAAACACTATTATTGGGATTTTCCCATAGGGTTTTGAAAACTTGGGGCATCAAATCTCTTAAAGAGTAGACTCAGTTGCTGCCTGAATGACAAAAAGCACCTGGCATTTCAGCTTTATTGGATGAGACATTGAAGAGCTCTTCTGATTAATTTTACACCCTACATGTCTGCTCACATAAATTTATGACCTTTACTATTGACTGTCTTGAACTACATACCAAACATCTCCACCCTATGTGTCCATCAGTGTATCTGCAGGCACAATTTCTCCTGACCATCTTTAATTAACTTATCCATGCTTTAATTTGACTTCTGTCAATTTTGCAGCAAGAGCTGCCTTGGGGATACTCAACCTAGGAGAGTTATCAGCACACAAGTCATGCCCATCAGTTGCATTTAGGCACAGCAAGAGTAGTCTTGGGAAAATATTCAGCATCATCCAAAATTCCCAGATGGAGAGCTCATGTGAGAAACAAATGCTTCATTGTGAAGGTGGCTACTAGTTCAGTCACCTGGTATCAGGGTGGCCAATTTTCTCATTCTAGTCCATAGTGTCAGATATACAGAGATGAGCTGGGGACCATACAGGAAATTAATGGTTCCAGGTTGCTGGGTGTGCACAAGGCACAGCTCTGATATCCAGCTCTACTAGCTCCACCACTATAATTCAACTATGTATCTCACTTATAACTTCAGTCTCACAGCTCAAGTCACAACTCACAAACATTAGTTGCTTTCTTTTCTGCATTAGAAAGCACATATGTTTTAGCGGGAAAAGTTTTTCCTTATTCCTGCTGCCCCATCTCCTGTAGGATCAAACCAGTCCTTGGTTTAGCTTTTTCACCTCATTCATCTTACATATTCCTTTGCTCTGATCCTTTCTATTCAGGTTGTCCCAAACTGGATGTCTAAGATGTTCATATCAATCCACATCTGTTTGCAATAGCACTCCAAATCTGGTTTTCAGGGATCCCCAACTTCTTTTATTTGAGGTTTTCTTTCTAGTTTCTTCCCAGTGTCATGACCCAACCTTCCCCTGTTTAGGCAGTTCAGCTGAGACTAAGGAAGAGTTGTTTTACCCCTTCCTTTGCCTGAAGCTAGCCTCTTAAGCCATCAGTGCATTGTATCCTACTTTTTTCTCTCCCTCCTCCCCTTCCTTTCTTTTTCAGAAACTGAAAAAAGCTAATGTTAAAATTTTATAAACAAAAGCAAACATTCTGGCACCAGCAGCTGGTAAGGAGAGTTCAGCCTTCACAGTCTAAATCCGGCAAGGTTAAAATAAAATGAAAAAAATAAAACTGAAATAAGAAATGGCAATAAACGTGAATTATAGGCAGTCCTACTGATGCTTTCTGTACAAAAGAAACTACATAAAATTGGCCTAAATTTCAGCTCAGTTTTGCTTTATGTCATTTTTTTAGTTCTTTTCCTTATGCCCAAGATTCAAAAGATGCACCTAAACTCACTTTGCACAGCAATCCATATGCTTCTATCAAGAAAGAGGGACTGTGGCAGGAGTTGGTGTTACCAAGTAACACTTAACTATTTGATACTATAGAAATACAGAAAAAGAGTTGTAGAGAAAGCTGCACAAAGGGTCTAAAAGGTTAGTTAAATACTTCCTCTTCCTTCTATTTCCTCTTTCTGTGCATGCTGTGCTGTTCCCTTAAGACTGAGTCACTCCCTGTTCTAGGCAGGCCTGTTGTCTCAGTACAATCTATTGCCTATGAAATGCAGGTGCTATTTCTAGAGCAGTAGGAACTTTAATTCTGGTATGGGTTTTATAATAGCTTGTAACAGGGATAAATTCAAATGAGTGATTTGTCATCCATTCCTATATTTCTCCTTTTTTTTTTTTTCCTGGTCATGACAGAAGTTTTCCACCTTAAAGACAGGACATGGTGTTACCACAGCCATTGAGCTATATTTGTTAAACTGACCATTCAGGTGTAAATAAAAATCATCCCTTTCTTGCTCTTATTTTCCAGAGGCATCTTTCCTTCTCTAATCCTCCCACACTGGGTTTCTCATTCTTCCCTTCCTCAAGCATCCCCAGATGCAGAAAAAATTGTTGCTTTCATGTAGCATCATCGAAATCTCTTTGTACTCATTTCCACTGCGGTCCCACTGGTGCCCACTCTCTCTGCTGACATGATACTTTCAATCAGTGAGAAAATTCTCCAGCTGTGCTGTTTAGTATGATGCAAAACAAGCTGATTAGTAACAGCAACAACAGGAGTAATTAAAACAGAAACACAAAAGAATTGAAAAAAACCCCAACAAAACCAAATTCCTTGAACACAGAATTTTTCCTTAACACGTAATCCTTCTTCCTTTTAGGAAGAAAATAAATATTTTAAAACTAAATACTTGCCTACAGACTTCTGGTGAATCCAAAGTTCATCTTCTATGTAAAAGGCACTAGAAAAGAATGACAGTTACTTGATCTACTGCATCCAAACAGCTGACAGATATGTGAAGCTACCGTTAATGTATAAATATATATATAATTTGTTTTATATTTCTGTAGCTTTTTTTGAAAAGACCATGCCTTATTTCATGAGATACATTGAGTAATCCATCTTTATTTATAAAGCTGGTTTTATGCATAACACATTTTAAAAGACTGTAGAATAAAACAGATAAAAATATCAATGACAGATAAAAAAGAACTAACTATATTAAACAAATGTTTCTAGAAGAGGGAAGCTTATTTAATTTATGAAAACAACATTTGATCAGAGAGAGATCTTAAACTTTAATTTAAATGCATGAGCAGAAGTGGCTGACCTAAGGTCATTGGAAACAAAATCCAAGAAAGCCCATCTCCAAAATGCAGAGTATGAGAGCAGAAATTTTTGCCATTTTCAGTGATCCCAAGTGAGTTCCCTTGATTTGAAACCAAAGCCAACAGAAGTCAATTAAGATATTTCTATGAAAAACAGTGAGATTTGGACTGAGTGCTAAAAAAAGAAATGGCTGTTATGGGAAATCATATACATTGTTATCCAGAATATATCTATGTCAGATCTTGCAAAACCAGTTCATTTTTTCCAGATATTAAAATATAAGTTCTGGTTTCCTTATGATTGCGTATTTATTTCTGAAGATGCTCTGTACCATAACTACGTACTCTTGCTATACTTTTCTGAGAGGGAAAGTTAAAAGGAGTGGCAGAATGCAGTGAGACATAAAATGCAATGCACCTTCAGAAGCAGGCTCTCTTATTTCAGGAAATAAAGGTAAACATGCAAGAACGAATAGAAATGTGACTGGAGCAATGGGAGAATCTGAGGTCCTAGCTCCTGAAACGCTCATTTTTGCAATGTTTTTGACCAGAAAATGTCTAAACTGAAAAGCATTAACAGAGCTTAAGGAGAGGCAGCTACCTTCCAGCGGAGTGCTCTAGCCACAGGATTTAACTCTTTTTCTCCCTGGTCTCCTTTTGTCTTTGTACTTACATATTTTGCACTGCTTTGTATGCGCCATCAAAGCTCAGACACAGCTCAAACACTGCAGGCCAAGTATTTCCCAAAACTAGATCTCCTCCTGTCTTGTCAAGTCTTTTAGGTATATCTACTAATATATGAATGAATGAATATTAATAAATGAAACAGTTCTTGGATGTAAACTTGAGCATTTGGCCATAATTATCCACACTAGTTAGCTGCTAGCATGTTCCGTGGCACCTTTTGGCCAAGCTGAGATTTATCATTTTCAGGGATAAGATAGTCCAGATGTGGTTCCCAATAGTCAGAATAAATGAGACCACCTTTTTGAGACCACTTCATTTTTTATTTTTTTATTTTTTCTCTGCAGGAAAAAAGGAAGAGGTTAGCCAAGTAAGTGCATGCTGTGACACTCCACATACTCTTTTGATCAAATGTTTTTATTCTGGGCTGTTTTACTTAGTGGTACAGAGAGACAAAATCCTTTCATTATCACACTCAGTTTAACAGAATAGGTCATAGCTTCTTAAGCCTATTTCTCAACTCTAGCTTCACAGAGATACTGAATCTTAAACAAGTATATCAGTTTACATCGAGACAGGATTTTACATATCCCTATGTTTCTGAGGCTTCCTGTTGGAAATTACAATCCTGGCAATTCATTTCTCTTATTAAGCATGTAGGACGCCTTGGCACTTACTCCCACACTTTGAACCCCACTCACTAAAGAGATGTGTGATAAACCTTCAGCTTTTGTATTGACAATCTTTCTGAAATGCCAACATCCCTTTTAATTCTCAGCTAATGCATGCTGCTAGCTAATCCTGAGTACTTGTAGCTTTGTTTCATTTCTCATCTGGTGTCATTCCTCCTCTTCTAGGTTAATTCCTTCCACCTTTCGTTTCACATGCTAGTAGAAGCAGAATATCATCAGACAGACATCACCAAGTATCTGTTTTTTTCTCCTCACTTTGGTTGGTTGCTGCTAACAAAATCCTCCCAGGGTAATTTGAGAAGTGTCCTTTTAAATCACCTTTATGCTATCATACTCTGAAAACTGTAGGAGAGTAATAAATATATTCAGACAAGCTTCTTTTTTCTTCTTCTTTTTATTTTTTCTCTTTCCTTCCTTGTCCCCTAACAGATTGTACAACTGCTTATTTGGCTTGGGGTAATATACACAACCCCACCCCCACTCACCCCCAAGAAATACTTACGTAACAGAAAAAGAAGGACATATTATAAAATCATCTGTTAAGGATAGGGAAAATGTGGAGCTGCCTTGGCCTACTTAGTGTGTATTTCTGCCTGTGAGAGATGAGAAGTATGGGAGCAGGAGGTTAGATGTAACAGACTTACCCCTATCCTGAGCTGCATACCCAGCGAGATCAGCCTAAGCTGCTAGTTTGAAAACAGCGCTCCCCTGCTTGTTAAGATGAGCTAGTTACTGCCTGTGCTTTGAGGGTTATATGTTGGTACTTGGCCAAATTAAATCACACTTCTTTCTTTGCACCAAGTCTTCTTGCTCTACAGATGATCTTACAAAGGAGACCTGTCATTTTCATCACTTGCCTGTCTTCTTAACATTTGTGCCAACTGCTGGTTTTGTCTGTGGGGACTTCAAGTTTCCTTCAAAGTCCCACAGGACCCCACCTAGGTCAGTGATGAGTCCTTATTTGCAACTGTGGTTGCAAAAATCTGCAGTCTCATTTACCAAATGTTTAACCTTTTAAATCTGTTCCAGCGACAGTAATGTGTGGAACTTTTCACTGACCTCAAAACACTTCATAAGGAAGGTCATCTGGCGTTTCTTCTGTTTCTTTACAGTCCTTTCCCAAGGTCATGTAGAAGGACAGTGGCAGAGCTGGGAAAAAAATACAGAACTCCTGAGTACTCCATGTTCTAAGCATGCCCCAGGAAAAGAAGAAATTAAGCTGAGAGATCTTTAATCTCTACCTGAAAAGTCACTCAGAGACATGCAAAAAGAAGCTGCATTTTAATAATGCCAGGGAAGAGTAAAGGCTCTAATTATAAATAATGCTTCTTTCAGAACCACAGAGCTCTGACTAAGGCCTGTTCCTATAAAACCGTTGAAAATATTTCAGGTTTATGAGCTAGAGCTGAGACTACTTGCTGCTCAGAATAACATTTATTTTTCAGATAAAATATTTTGCAGCTCTGCATAGGTAAAAATCTATGCAGAAACTTTATCTCTTCATACTTTGATGATACGTAAAGGACATTAGAGATATTTTATGCTTTCAGTTAGATTCAGTCCAGAATGGCAATAGGTCCCTTAAGCATATAACATTAATGCAAATTGTACAGTCCTTTCTAGAAATGCATCCTGTGGTCTATAGCCAGATAACTGAAAACTTGTTATGTTAGCATAGAGTTCCAGTCAAAGGGCTTGCCACCCAAATGCTCCTTTTCTTCCTCACAGTAATTATTTCCTCCAAGCATGAATGTGTTGCTATCTACAGTATACTGGTAATCATCAGAAACAAAGTTCCTGAGTTGAGGAAATGGGGTAGGACTGAGGTGAAGAAGCTCATGAATAAGAAATGGGAACTCTGGACCATCTGTTAGTAAATGGGAGGACAGATAAATTAAGGTTTATGCAGGATAATTTTAAGCCCCATCTCTAAATTGTGCTTGATGCTTCATATTGTTACGAAAAGATTCATCCTCCTGCATGCAGTTAATGTCCTTAACATATTTTGGGGATTGCACTGTTTTAGAATTGCTAAGCAACTCACTGTCAGCAGATGACAGAAATTGTATCAGCTCATGCTGTCCACAAAACACTGAAGTCACTGCTCCATTTTCTTACACCATTATAAAATACCTGAACTGTAATTCAGACTTGGGCTTTAAGAGCTCTCAAATGCGTGGAAAAATGTAGACTTAATGATTTTTCATGTAATGCTGGGCATAATTTTACCACTCTTTTTACACACATACTGGTGTATGTTAGTGTCTCCACTGAAGCACAAGAAATCTTGGAACATATACATGCATGAATACTAAAATACGGTAGTCCATTCTCTATTTTTTTTCCAAGTAAAAGGGTTACTTACTGTTCACTTTATCAGTTGATGGGGTTTTTTTTAATCGCTTCAAAACGATGAAGTAATACATCCCCTTCTCCATTTGGGATTTTTGGAGTAATGGTAGTCTCTGGTCATTTTCCTGTACCATATACCATGTATCTTGGGGACACACTGGGACCACTATAGACACACAGCATTTCAGAATATGTGAGGGATACAACCCTTTCAATTGCTCAGCTATTTCTTCCAATAGGGCAGCCAGAACAACACAGGTTAGAAATCGAAGCTCCAAATTGCTCAATAAAGATGATCCACCATGTTAAAGGAAACCAGTTGGTCTCTGAAGATTTGAAGATTTCAAACCCACTCTGAACCACCAGAAAGATGACAAAAACTTGTTAGAGAGATGAATTCCTATACTGACTTACCTGCACAATGCATTAATGTGCAAACTGCCTTATACAATAAAACCTGGGAAATATTTCTGCTCTGATCTCACTACTTTACAAAACAAGTGGCAATATTTGCATCAGATTTTCTACCAAAAGTTAGCATTTCTGAAACAGAAACCTTATGAATGACACCCAAGTTAGTTAACTTCAAGCATATAGAAATACATAAAATGTTCACATATGCATAGATGCATGTGTGCGTGCATATTCTCTGTGATTAACAGAGCTGAAAATTACCAAGCAAATCCTCTTTACTAAAATGGAATTGAACAAATGCATGCAACATTTCTAAGTGCCAAGTAGGACTAATTACAATACTCAGCTGGTCTCCAACAAATGAATGATCTTAACTGTTTGTTTTTCAGCTGCCAGATGGAGTGAAGTGAAATAGTCTGTGCTATGCATCTAGGGACGACAAAAATCTCTGAAAATTCAGATTTATGTTTGATTGTTTCTGACAAGAACATTTTGTACCTCGAAACCATGTATGTTTGCAATTCCAGCTTTCAACTAAAAGAACAATTGTTCATTTCCCTATCAGCCTCCTAAGCGAAGGCTGCATTATATCCATTTTCCAAAAGGACACACTGGACCAGAGATTTTAACTGATTGAAGTCTAGGTCACACTACCTTGTATTTGAAGGGTGGTGCCTTGGCTCTACAAATAACCCTGTAGATTTTCACTGATACCAGGAAGGGCAATAGGGTGTGAATAAGGTACTGATCACTCCATGGAGGGTTTGAGAACTGCTCATGGTTCAGGGAAAGCTCGCAGTACTACCTACCATGCTTTGATCAGAGAATAGCAGGACCCAAAAGAGTTCATAAAAAGCTGTTTTGAACTTCGTGTTGTTAAGCTTGGAAAGAAGTGCTGGGTTTAAATAAGCCCAGCTGGCAGCTGAAGTGGCTTTTACGTCTGTCTGGCACTGGGAAGCTGGATTGTGATCCCCTGACACAGCTGGACACCGGCTCTCTTTGCATGGGGGAGATGGCACCACATGGGGACTAAAGTGCAAATGAAGTTACTGCTGCCTGACCCTTTTGCTTGTATAATTAGGGTGATCAGAGGGGAACAATACATTTGAAGTTGCAACTGCTGCTCCAGCCACATCCAGCTGATAGTTTGACACATCCATGAAAACAGCATGTGTCGTGACATTTGAAGACTAATAAGCAATCCCAGGAAACTCTTCAGAACAAGCTGTGTACGCCACTGTGTACGTGTGTGCATCCACTTTTAATTTGCATTTAAATAATTCTCCTTGTAATTTACTGATATTCCAAATCCCTTTCCCCTCCCTCCACATACCAGCAGGAGCCTGTTATGTAGGAGAAGTCAAAAAATCTGATTTTCACTGCTGGAGGCGGAGATGTATACAAAATTATTCTATTTATGTCCTTATTACTAGATAAGGACATCTGTAGAATTTACACAAGCCACAGACATAAAGGATTTAATCTACCAAGGGGTTTACTTTGGTAGAGAAATATAAGTCCAATGAGAATGAATGAAAGAATAAATTAATAATAATTATTCTGATATAGGTAGAGCCAGAGAGTATCCCAATTTCTTTGCATAAAAAGGAATTTTGCTCAAATATCTCCGAGCTATTACAACAGAGAAATAAAACCCACAATGTTGAAATTCAATGGGTAGATTGGGATCTTGTAAGTTGTGAGGGTTTCAAGCATTGATTTAAGGGCAAAGGTTAGTTGGCTTCATTCTTGAAGCGAGAGGAAAGGATAAAAGACCTGTCAAAAGAATTCTTGTATATATTTTACATTTTTCTGTGACATCCAGTGTTAATATTTTTGCAGATGATGAATTTCATTATTTCTCCTAGTGAAATGTAACCTTTCTTTCCATCGAGTGTGGGTCAGGGTACACACATTTACCCAATATAGTCTATCTGAAAGGCTATCTGAGAGCCACCCCAAAATGAACAAGTTTCTGAGGATTTTCTTCTTTTGCTCGTGAATAAACAGTTTATAATACCTGCCTTCAGCATCTTATTGAGATGAGATTAACTACCTATACCTACGAACTCTGAGCTTCCTATACCTAGAGTTTTCCTATTGTATCTCCCTACCCCCTGCCCGCATGTTATACCACTGACTGCTTTATGCTAAGCCTGAACTGAAATTTGTTTCCTTGTGCCATCTGGTGGATGTTATTTGTACATGCGTAATAGCTTCAGTGAAGATTTTCATCCACTGCTGCTTTGTCAGGATCATTTTTGCAAGATAGTAATAAAACTGGAAGAACTTTAGGTAATGTAAACATTTCTGTATGCCTCACTTTAATTGCATGCTACGTTTCTGTTTCCTGTGAGAATAGAGGAGCACAAAAGTTAATTTTTCACCTTGAAAAAATAATTTTAAAGGAGAGTGAAAAATTGTTCTTTAGTTTGCAGGCAATTCTGCATTTTGAGAGCTATTACATTTACTTCATTTCATAAGCTTTTCCCACAATAATTCTCCATTGAAACAGCTTTATAATAAGCCAAAAAATAGCTGATGATTTCAGGAGAACTTTGCAAAAGTCATCAAAATGGTACAGTTGCTCCTTTGATAAAAGCAAAACATTGCTTTTCTTAGTTGCTTCAGAAACTTCCATGTAGTAAATGTCAAACAACTAAGTAAATTAATACTTTATTGAAAAGATTTTTTAAGATTTATATTGAAATATTCTCTTGAAATATTCTCATTGAAATATTCTATTTAAACTCACTAATACAGACACGGAAATAGTTATTCTTCAGGTTACTGTTTGTGAGGTTTTTTTTCTGTTTACTGCCATATTTAGGTTTATATATGGATAATGTGATTTTTTTCCACTTAATTTAGTTGCATATTATTTGTTCATCTCTAGTGCTCCCCACAAACTACCATTCCATGATTTCTATTAATGGAAGTTACATTTATTGGTCATAAAGTCCTTGAAAACAATATTCTAATAAGAGAAGGGAAAGGGTCAACATGACTTGCTTACACTAGAAGAAACATAATCCTTCAGGATTTTAGTTTTTCCTGGAAAATTCTCCCCTTGTTAGTCAGACAGTCCCAAGTAACGTTGATACATAAATTCAGATTTATCCAGTAGGTAAATTAATATCAAATTGATTTACATTATAGCCTTCCAATTTTAAAATTGAAGAGATGAGAGACCTTAGAATTCTAATTGAACTTATTTTCCAATAAAATTTATAATTTTTAACTAAAGTTATATGAAAACATCTGTCTTCAGAATATAAGCCTGTTGTGGATCAAACCCGAGTTTCTTTCTACATGTCATGAGTCTATTGTAAGAAAAAATTGCATTTAGTAAGGATATAACCTTGGCTTTCAAAGCTTAGATAACTGTTACACTGAAAGTTTCTCATTTACGTGCCTTCATGTCTGCTTAACAATTAACCAAGAATTACTTTACCAACTGTGTCTAATTTAGCTTTTGTGCTTAATTTCTAGGATTAAATTAAAACCAGATGGCCCTTGAGTGGTAAAATGATCATAAATTAGTCTTATATATTGAAATTAACGTGGCAAAATATTAAAATGAAACTGAAGCACATTTTTTGCTGTGCCTTGCTTTTTATGAATGTTAGCATGATGATGCATGTAATTGAGCAATCTTGTGCTACAAATCTGGAGAGCTAAAACTCAATCTGTCCAGAGAGTCACCTCCTATGACATGGGGTATTTTTCCACAGAATTACACAGGAGGATTTTCTGTTCTTAATTGCATAATACGTTAATTAAGACAGGATTAATATTTTGATTTAGAGATCTATTCATCACCAGAATGCAGTTTAGGGGCCTAGACCCTATGAATTCAGTGAGATTTAAACACTCCTTTCTGCACCCTAAATGCTCTCATGCTCTCATCTCCCTCAGATCCACATATGGTCAGCAGAGAGCTACTTATCCCATCATGCAAGAACAATCAGACCTTGAAAATTTAATTTAAGGAAAAGCTGTTTAAATTCTCATTATTTTTCCTAGAAAGTCTCTTTGAGGGAAAAGTTCCCTTTTCAGACTTTTTCCTAAGATTTTGGGATGAGATATAGATATCTCCTTATTCTACATGTAATTCTTATGAACCAAAGTCAGCACTTGCGCAGAAAAGAAGGGTTGTTTTTGTAAACAAGTAGAACTTGTGTAAATATGGAGGCATGGACACAACATAGACAGAAAACCCTCTGTTCATTGACACCACGTTAAAGGTAGAACCTACCCTAAGTAATACACATTAATTAATTAATTAATAAGATGGTTGAGAAAGAGGGTATAAAGGATTAGGTCAGCAGTATGAAAATTCTGTCATTGTTTTTAACAGGTGGACAGCCCATTAATTATTTTTTTTTTTCCCTGAGGAACGTCAGATACCTGCAAGTGTTTGTATTTTGGCTCTTCTGTATGGAAGAGCTGAGAAGTACCTTCGATCTCCTTCATCTCATCCATCCTGCTTCTCCTTCACTGATACAGAAATCACCAAACCATTCTTCAAGAAAGCTCTGCCTGCAGGCACAAAGCAAAGTATGCATACAAATGAAGACAATGCAATTGGAGCTGATTTATCGATGTCCTCGAGGCTTTTGTGCAGAGAACTCCTGCTGACTCTGGGGATAATAAAACAGCATTAGGCCCCTGGAATCATGTCAGAATTAACCCTCTGACCTCAAGTTCTGTTTGACCCATACAATAAAAATATTTTCCTAACAAAAAGTTCTTCTCTTTTTATATGTGAAAATTAAATGGCATTGGAGAGTGTTACTGATACATCAGCTCCCTTTGAAGCAAATATTTCCATGAGAAAGAAACCAGGTCTTCTGCATGGCTGAAGAACTCTGCTGTGGTCTGTCAGCATCCTTCCCAGTACCAGAAAGGTTTCCTCTCGTTCTGAACAACCTCATCACCATAGCAGGAGTGGTGATGCCACCCCCATGTTCTGCCCAGTCTGCTCACACAAATGCAGCTTGCTCTTTGGCGTTTCTCAGCTACCCGCAGAACGAAAGTGACAGATTTGAACTCCATCTGTGAGAGACTGACCCAGACCTCAAGCCTTAGGCTATTGGTATGAAAAGACAGGTTTGTCTGCTACACCATGTGAGAAATCCTGCTCAGCTTTCTCAGAAAATTGGGTGTACATACAACTTCAATTGGGGTTGGGTTCAAGTGTGTAGCAGTAGCCCTGGCTCAGGTGCCTGTGCTCTGGAGAGACAGAGAATTTCAGACAAGCCCTCATGTTTAGTTCAGCCTGAACCCCTCCTCAGCATGCAGTTTTAGTTTGACAGCCTAAAAGAGTGTGGCTTCTGAGCCACATGCATTTTATGTAAAGTACATGCTTATGTATATCTACGTATATGTGCAATCTATATGCAAACACATAAATCAGTACCCAGTTTCCATCCCATAAAAAATAATTCCATCTCAATAAAAAAATTAAACCCAGCCCCTCTCCCATCTTTCTGATCACTTCCTGATTTCCACTTCTAAATCTGACAGCAAAAGAGATGACTGAGAAATTACATCCCCACGAGTTTCCTGAAAAGAGGATATGGGTATATTTGACAAGCTAAGGGAGAAATTACTGATCCAGCTCTCTATAAAGTATCAGCTAATGAGAACACTAACACAAGTCTCAAAGAATAAGAAAGCCTTAATTGGACTTTGTATCCTATTAGACATAGAGAACTTATCTAGAAGTCAGGAAGATGCTGGGACAGAAGTGTTGCTATTTCCTATGCTAACAGAACAGCTTGTTTGAGGTTCTGCAGGAGTGCGTGGCAAACCCTGTTAGCTCTGCAGGAAGCTCTTTGGCCCGCCTGGGTCTTGGATCACATGCCAGAGCTCATGTTGGCCAGAATTAGCAGATCTTTTACTGCAGAACTTACTGCCAAGGGGCTATTAATGGCTGCAGATGTAAAGATATAATTCTATTCACTCTTCAGCAGGAAAAAGAATTAGTATTGCCTTCACAACATAGATGACATGGAACCGTTCAGAAGAATTGAATGTTTAAAAGCCTGAATCATGTAAGGACAGTCTTAATGAAAACTCTGTGTATCAATATTTTATACTTGAAATATGTGAACAGTAAATGACTCTTAATTCATAAATCTTCATAAATATTAGATTATTCTAAATGCATTCATCACGCAATGCATCTATCATTTGTGCACAGCTTAAAGGTGAAGTGTTTCTCAAGTTTCTCTTCATTTGCCAAAATTAGACTTTGATTTTATTCTGACTTCTCTGACTCACACATCCTTCCTTCTCCTGCAGCTCTCATAAAAAAAAATCCTTGTCAAACGTCACTAATTCATACAAGAGAGAGCACCCATTTCAGAATAATGAAAATTGTAAATTCATCCTTTGATGAACAATCAGAAAAAGAAACAAGTATCGTTAAGTGTAGAAATATACAGACAAGAATGCATCTTCATTTTCGTTGTTCCTGGTGAAACTGTAAGATTAATTAGCAAATTTATTATTTTCTGTAGTTTACTAGGAAACCTAATACATATTTTCTTCTCACTCTTTCATGGGAATACCCAAATAACAGGTCTTTGCTACAAAGCAGGGTAGAGTTGTAGTTTTTCCACAAATTATACAGAAAAGCCTTTACCTGCTGTTTTGAAATAAAATGGTTTTAACTGTAAAGCACAAGGCTTAAGTGCTTTTCTATCTGAAAATATGCTTTTCTATCTGAAAATAAGACTTATTTTGGTGCATAAAAATTTCAGAGCTTGATCCAAATGGAAGATGCCTATTTATTGAGCAATATTTATTGAAAAAACTTAGGTAAGTTTCCTTTGATCTCTAGCTATCAGAAAATGTATGAAAGTGGCTACATCAGAGTAGTTTCAAGTTCCTTTAAGTCCCTCAAACTTCCTCCCAAACTTCAAGCTTGTGGAAAGAAATAGACATTTCTAGGGCATAATCAGGTGTCTCATAAATCATTTTTCTGCCTGTTTCTTTCCATTGACTCTAAAGGTTAGCTAGTGTGAATGTGAATGGTATAAATATCTGCATTGGAGACAGCAAAAACCTATACAACTATAAATTATGGCTCCAGCTCTTTCCTAGCTCTTGCTTACCCCTGAATCACATTGTCTGAGTGGTCTATGCCATCTGAGCACAAGAAAACACTTTTTCACTGTGAGAGTGGCCAAATACAAGCACAGGTGACCCAGAGTTTGAGGAGTTCATTCTTGGAGGTACTTGAAATCAGACTAGGCTCAGTCCTGGGCAACTTGCTTTAGCTGACCTTGCTTGAGCAGGGGACCTCAAAAGGCCCCTTCCAACTTCAGCCATTTTTTGTTGTTCCAGGATCCCCTTTCAAGATTACTAATATGGAAAAGAGATTTTGGATGCAGCAAGTTAGAAGTGCGCCATGACACGTTAATGCAGCACTGGGTGCCTGGGAAGGACAGTGTGTGTTTGAGAAGTGTTCATGGTGGGGAAGCAGGTTGTGAGGTTTCTGTCTGCAAGCATGAATGAGGAAAGAATAAAGTATGTTGTGTGGTGCAGGTTTTTGTGAAGGGAGAGATCGTGCTGTGGCTTGTGCTTGTTACTCATGGAAGAGCAGTGCTCTCAGAGTGCCTTACAGTAAGAGAGGTAGAGGAGTACAGCAGGCAACAAGCTTTTATGTGAATCTGGAAGTCTTTTGGGACCATCAGCAAAGTACCTGCCTATGACCGACTATAAGAATACAGGATCTGTACTATCTACATCTTGTAGATCTACCCTGTGAGCTAAGGTTGTGTATTTAAGTTGAATTGTATAATGGCATCTTTCTATGATTGAAGGGGAAGAAAAGTATGGCCTTCTAAAAATAGGCATGCTTCAGATGGAGAGAAGGTTAGGGCAGGAGCTGCAGCTGGCTTAGCAGCTGTCACTGCACCTGGAGCTTTCTCTAAAATCCTGTTTTCATCACTTTCCCTTCTTTGAAAATCCCTTGAAGAGGAGCCCACAGGATGAAGCCATCCTAGAAAGGAGACACAGGTCTGTGAAGAGGCATTGCATGACATGCATGAATGGACCAGCAGCTGCATTCACGATATTTAGGCAAGGACTGTCTGGATCAGAGGGCCAGACTCTATAAGTTGAACAGCAGAGCCAGCCCAGCTGGCTTCACAAGGGTCTTTATCCAAAGGGTGTTGGGACAAGCTGGGTCACAGGAGTTGGACCAGAACTGCTATACCACTTTCTTCTTTCAAATCATCTGGATTTTTATACAAAAACATTGCTTTTGATGTGCTTGTTTGTGCTTTCTTCTTTCATCTATCATACTGCAAACTTTTGAAAGTAGAGGAAGGATATATCGCTGCTTCCACGTACCAATTCATTGAGTACAAATGAATCAGATAAGAACTGTTGGAGATGCCTTATAAATAGAGATGAGTAGAATCAGAAATAGCTCATCTGACAAAGCACACACAGATACCATCAAAATACTCATGGGTGAATGAATAATATAATCTGTTTGACATCTTAAAAATGGTGTATTTGGTGTAAGCTCTTCACTACGTGCAAAAAGCCACCCTGTGGGACCATCAATGGAAAAAAAAGACACCAAGAAAATGAAAGTGAGCTTGTATATGAGAAAGCCTCCCCAATTTCTGAACAAGGCATTCAGTACCTATATATAAATACTATGCTGCTCAAAACTTTCGCCCATACTGAGAGAGAAATGTTGCCAAGTTGCTGTCTGGTGTTAAATGAGTTGCACACAATAGACGTAAAAAGAAAATAATTCAATGGAGCACTTGTGGGTTGCACAGAAGTTTGCTTTCAATGTCATCTTCTTTAATAAAAATGCAAATATAAAGCTAACTCGGTTACATGAGCACTCAATAAACCTTAGTAAGAGCAAAGCAAGTGTGTTGGATTGTTCTTCTAGTACATTATAGTCACATTTGATTCCTTTACTAATGTTCTTTTAGGAGTCACTTGTTTCTATCATTTGAAAAGGTCACAATTCATATGCCAATTGGCTCTGTGCTGTTCCAAGTCTAGTTGCAAACCAGATGAATAGTGACCTCTGGGATTTGTGACTCGTTAGAACAGTTTCTATGTGAGGTACAATTAAATAGACACCAAAGTCAGCATCCCCTTGAGAGAGAGCCATTCGTCACACCTAGCTTTAACCATCTAAGTTAGTCATCAGAGCTCTCTGTGTAGTTGATGCAGATCTCTTGGATACTTCCTGGAGGTGATTCATCTCATCCTGAAACAAGCAACAAAGATGAATTGTCCTTTGGAGGTACTCATCTCTCTTCATCAGCTAAAGAGAGAGCTGACATAACTGCCTTAGGGTATATCTTGGATGATTAGCATTAAGATCTCTAGTCACTTCTACCTGTCCATCTGATCAGTGGGGTACTATCATTTGTATGCACAACAGCTTTTAGAGATCTTGTTTCTCTATCCTTACTTCATAAGTAAAAATGCTTTAATTTATGGGTAAACCGTATATCCATATATATATATTTATGTGTATAAACGTTCGCACTTACATTTATATGTATTTTTTAAAGGATAGGTCAAGATACAGTGCTTTATACTTTTTTGAGGATTCCACTATTCCTTGTTTTCTTTTTTTTTTTTTTTTGAGACTGGATAATTATCTCCTTCAACTGGTTTTAATTATACCAGCTGTCAATTATCCTTCTGTTAACCTGAAGATAAGACCATTCTGCACTTAACTCTCAGAAATTTATCGGGAAGGTGAACAGGATTAACATTTCCACAGCCACTGATACCTGAAGAACACTTCAGTATTTCAATGTAATTGAAAGACATACCACCAGGCTGAGTTTCAGGGACAGGGAGAGAGAACTGAAGTCTTTGATTACCAGTATTAACAATTTATGGTGATTTACCTTTAGATCTTTTTTTTTCTAGCTCTTAATAAGTAATGTTAGTGTGCATACAGACAAAAAGCTAAGTAATAATGGTCATTGCCAACAGTTGAACAAGCTTGGGCTCACTAACTAACAGCAGACTAAAAGAAGGGCTTGTTACAGCAGGTATTTGTGTTACAATTTTGTTGATGACACAGAGTCACTTTCTTCACTGAGAGTATTTCCAGTACTTCACCCATTTCCTACTCCCACCATGGAGTTATACACATTTGGCCTGAAACATAACGGAAAATGCACTCACTCGTTAGTGCACACAGAGATGGGAGCCTTTGAGACCTTTGTACAAATGCCATGTTTGCATCTACTGAAGAGTGACACTTTTGAGCTGGAAGAAACCAAAGAACACATCTGCACAAGCCTAACAAATACATAGGGATGTTTCTTAGGGTATGGGAGACTGTATGTGTATATATATACACAGACATATGGAGAGTTCTGCTGAGAACAGAGAAGATATAAAGTCAGAGAGAATGTATTAGTAACCAGAGCACTAGAGAAAAAAGCGGGAACTCAATGTGTGGAACTTACTGCACTCAAACTCTACATTGCAGTGAAGGAGCACAGGGCAAAGAGATTTACGAATGGATATTTATAGTCAAAAAGGAAATAAAAAATGGCTTCCAGCTTTCTTAGTTTACTGAATACTGAGGGTTGTTGGGGTTTTTTTAAGATTGCCGTAAGGGTCTAGTTGTCAATGCTGAGCTGTGTAAAACATGCAGCCTGAGCTCTAAACTGCAAGAAAAGCCAGGAAAAATAAATGGCACTGACCACATTCAGTAAGATTAACTGATGTCACTGCATTTCAGAAAGATTTAAATAATAAAATAATCACTGTTTAAAGTAGAAACATTCATCCTTCAAAAAATAGTACATCACTTAACCAGACTACTCTGAAAATTGTAATTTTTAAATTCATTGCACTAAACATCTATCATTAAAAGTATTCCCTAGTGCTACAAAAATTCTTCAAATAGCTTATACAGACAATAAAAAGATTTGGGGCCAAACAATAATAGCTTTAATATGGCATCTTTTTTCAAGTCCTAATCATGTGGGGTCTAACACCACAAAAGTGATGACTTCCATGACATGATGCTTGGTCAAATTTATCATGATCTATTTCTCAGCATTTAACTTCTCAGTGACAAAATTGTGATTCTGAAGTTACACTGGACAGCTGGTAATTTTCTGCAGATGCATCTTCCCCTGTAACTAATATCACTTACACATACATTGGGTTCCTCTGGGAAATGCGTGTTTGTAACAGGAATTCTGAGAGAATGTTGCTGACTTTACCATGGCCCACAGTATTTTCTTTATGGGTGACAGAAGTTTTATGCACAGAATAGAACGTATTCCACAACAAATAAGTATGAAAGTGCAAATAAATAGGCAAAATTAATACAATTTATTATGATAATTTTGCCTTCTCTTCAATTAATGGTAGGGGTTATTTTCAGTTTGGTGCTTGGAGAGTATCATACATATATAATTTCATTTGCTGACTTTTTGCTTACTGATTTTGTAAAATGAACTATTGGGTCAATTAAGTATGCTCTTAGGAAACTTCCATTTTCTCCCACCAACCCCAGCCATAATAAATATTATCCTTGGGCCTTAATCTTGTCCCTTCAGGAACATAGCTTTAGGAAACTCCATTTATTTATGACTATATCAGAGTTTGTTTTCTATTTTCTTAGGATGGCACATCTAAACTTTAGCAGTTAGGGATTTTACTTTACACCCAATCTTTAATAAGTGATTGTTATGGTGAATCATAGATGAAGTTCCTAGAATCACAGAAATTCTGTAAAGTATACAATAGCATGAGACTGAGACTGTTTAAGGCTCTAACACCTTCTCCTTCCTGTAAATACAGTTTTATACACACACACACTACATGCATCCATGCACACAAATTTCTAAATGTATCCATATGAAAACAGATTCATTTTTTAAGCATGACAAATGCTTTGCTGAACCTTATGCCACAGCTAAGCGGCTGTATTTTGATTACTGCTCATTTCACAGCTCCTCCCAGGGATGGATTGGAGAGCTGATGCAGGGTTCAGTGGCTCAGCAAAAATTGACTCTTTTGTAGAGGCAGCAGAAAACCGTGCAAGTTCTGAAAGACAGTGTCTCAACAGCAAACAGACAGGCAGGCAGGTTGTCCCAGGCTTTAGGTAACCAAGGGACCAACTGGGCAGCAACTGTACTTAAAGCCCTTAAAATCCTCAGGAAATAAAAAAAAAAAAAAAGATTACAAATGTATGAAAGTCAAGTCAAAGATAAGATTTTTTTTTTTTTTTTTTAAATTTTAAATGTTGAAGCAACCTCTTTATTAGACCAAAAAAATCAGAATTGCTGCTTGGAAGATTTTTAAAGAAAAAACAGCTTGTATTAAAATTACTTTTATTATACATATAATTAAAAATAATTGTAATACCTCTTTTAAGAAGTAAGAAATAATTGTTTCATTTGGAATCTACTTTCTAACAAATTCTGATATAATTAGAGAAATATGCTATAGCATTAAATAAATGTAAACATGTTGAGACTTTAAAAAAAAATATTTGCATGACCATGGAATTTTTGCATGTGTTGCACATTTTAACACATCGTATAATGGTTTGCTATAGATGCTGTTAATATCATCCTAATTGATACTAAGCAGAAGACAAAAAGGTGTGCAGCATCCCTAGAGGTCCATAAGTGAATGGAATGTGGTCTTTTCTCCAGGAGATCATGCAGAAGGCTGTTATTCAATGAGTCCAGAACAATTTAATCTTCTCCTTCAATCAGTCCCTCCAGAATGTTACAGAAACAATTCAGGAAAAACAAATGGATACCTCAGTACAGGAAGTGGCTTCGTACCTTGAATCCACGAGATTTTGCAAGATACTTAATTGTAGGTCAGCAAAAGAAACCTGAGTTCACACAGACTTGTAAAACACATCTTCATTTCTCGCATGTCTTAATGGTGAACTGAAGGATCCCAGGAGTCAGTGTATTAGGTAATACAAATGCCTTTCCTAACAACCAGCCTCTTCCCCATGAAAAACATTGAGAATACAAGGGACAAATTCAGCACTGCAAATGCCACTTGCCAATCATACCAACATCCCATCATGAACGTCAGTCTAAACACTTAAATTTCCATAGATTTCAGTAAATCTCATTCCCCCTCATCTTTCTGTGCCATCTGCATTTAACTAGACCTCCTTGTTGCTGGTACCACTATGAATAATTGCTATTCCTGCTAGAAGATCTTTACTTCCCTAATTTTCTCCCTGAGGAAATTTATCTAGGCATAAACCTGTTTGTGTTTTCAATATATCTCTGTCCAGGTTTTTCATTACAGCAGACTTAGGAATTCTTGGCAAGCAACTTTGAAAGGTTATTTGCAATTAGCTTTCATAAAGTAGCTAATTCTAACAATGAAGTCAAATTCACCTTCCTGGCCCTCATGTGCCTTTGATGAAAAATTCCCAATAAAATTCACATTAACTCTAAAATGCTTGGTTTAGTCTACAGCTCCCAATGCAATCAGTTAGGCACTTCTCCAATTTTATTTCTTTTTTTTTTTACTTTTTTCTAGGAACAATTCCTAAAGAGGGAATAACTGAACTTTGATTACAAAAAACATACTGAAAAAAGGTAGTTATGTGAAACAGTGCGTTCTACATGGTGTCTATATCACTCTACTGGAGAAAAGAATAAGCCTGTTAGTACTGTGTTTGCTTTAATAAGAGCAGAGCTCTATTGCGAAACAGGTGATGCTGAGGATGTATTTCACCTCCTATATGTAAATGGAAAAACATATTACTTCCACACTAAATATGTATTTTCATTTACATACAGGGGCTGACATAGAAATAGGCATAGGCAGATAGATGATATAGGTAGATACAGATACAGATGTAAGATACAGATACGGATGTAGATACAGATATAGGTAGAGGTACAGAAATACCCACATGGCAGCTTCATGTTTTATTCCAGTAGTGATCACATTACTCACATTCTTAAGTAAAATCCTTACACCTTGTATCTGGTTGTGTCATCATAGTGTTACAAAATATTCGTATTCTGTTCTTTACTATGCTACCTTAATACATTTCTATATGGAGTCAAGGAAAGCTAATATGCATTATATCCTGATTAGTTTACTTTTAATTTGCAAATCTATAGCCTCTGTTTTGGCTGCAAAGTCTAGACGTGAACCAAAGCCCAGTAAATGGGAATAATCAAGAAAGTCACTACAGAAGTACCTTTGATACAAGCTGGGTTATTAATGTGCATATATGCTCCCTGAAGCCCAGGAGTACTGAAGTCCACAAACCACAGATTGTGGTATCCAATGCAGATATCACTGTAGTATATTATTTTCATAGTCATTGCCATGTTTCTTTATTATAGACTTTGTGCTTGTGTAGAAAGGGTATCGTGGAGCTCTTATACCAGCATTTCTCTGGCCTTTAGAAAACTTTTATACCACAGCAAGCTTATGCAAGTCTAGACAAAGATATGGATGTGTCCCAGAAGCTTTGACAAACCGTGGTCCATTGGTGTTATCCATGAAGAACATTGCCTTACTGAAATTGGGAGTCAGGGTCTCCCCAACAAAACAGGGATACTGATATTTCAAACTCTGTTGTCTTTTCCAAACTTCCATCTGACACAAGTCCAAAGATAAGACTGACAAACACTGAGCCCTTCTTTATAACAGCAGTGAGTGTTTCTTGACTGAAGATGTTAATCAAATACATAGAAAATGCTAGAAAGATAGTTCTTCATTACCCTGTTCACCCAGGCACAAGTCTGCTTTGAGTGCTTCTCACAACAAGAGAGACAATAACCAGTGCAAGGATTGCTTTGGTGCTTAAAGAGTGAAAAAGCTGTCATCTGTCAGAATAAGCCTTGACAGTTTTCAATATTTGTGTGAAGGAAAAATCTAGTGCGAGTGAAAATATGTGGACAGAGCAGCCAGCAAACCTGTAACTTGAACATGTATTATTCTTCCTTCCTTTGTTTTGCCTGACTATTGCCTTGATGCCAGTCCATCCGTTTTAGAAACATCTGGGTAAGTATTATGGCAACAGTAAGCTCAAACAAATACAGTGGAAAATATACTGATATTAAAGATCATGTAATAATCTATTCACATATCTTTTTAAAAATGTTCACAAGAAAGATATATTTTATGCAGGTTTGGTTATTTCCCTGTCTCTCAGTGACTCTACATGACTTATTTTCAATCAAACAATGAGATGTCTAAAGTCAGCAGCTCCAAATAGCCTTAATTTAATTTTTTTCCCTTCTAGCTCAGCAAAGATCTTTAATTTGCTTTCAGTGCTCATGATATAAAACTTCAAATGCTAACATTTATCCACTATATGTGCCTGCCTTTGTGCACACTAACGGTATATCTGTACTAGCAAATACTGGGAGCAGATTTGTGCAGCACAACAGTTGGTGCTGAAGGCTGATGCCCATGCAAAATCCATTTCAAAAGGTTTCACTGCCGACCACCTCTAGTCCAGTGCCACAGCCTGGATGCCTCTTAGCAGCTGAAGCTTATCAGATGAACACTCAGGATGTATTTTCCTGCTCACTTTCACCCAAAAGAAATGCAGTTAACATGCTTCATGACAGTTTTGTGATGTGAACTAAAGCAGAGTATGTGAGGCCCACCATGGGGCTGCTTTCATAAGTGCACTCCTGACTGAAACTCAGATGCTAATGTAGAGGCATCTAATGAATTTTGCTGAAGCACTTATCCAGCAATGGCTAATATGGGAAACAAACATTTGGGGCATAATGTGTCACACAAATAGGAGGAGTACCATGCTTTTTATCAAAGGAGAAAACTATTAAAATGACAAAGTTTTAGGGTTTTGCTTTTCTTTTTTTTTTTTCTCTGGGGAAAAAAAAATATCTGTTTTTCACTTATTTTAGTGGCTATTGGTAAGAGGATCCTCCAGGTTTCCATTTGTGTTTCACAATTCCCTCTGAATGCTGGGTGGCCTATTAATTTAATTAAGTGACTTTTAGCCTGCTGCTTTGTAAATCAATATTATCCCTTTAAGTTTTGTAAATCATATTACTTTAACCTACAGTGCATCCCAGCTATCCAAGTGAGACTGTTCTTATTGTCTTTTGTTAAAGGACTCCTTTTCCTGACAGTTCTCCTAGGGGGAAGGACGAATTATCAGTGGGCTTCTTTTTCACAAAGTATTTTGCCATTCACCACAATTTTCATTGTACTTCGAACTCTCCTTGGGAACTGTTTTATCTGATTTCTATTTCTTTTGTCAGCTGTTTGTTTTTTTCTTTTCTTTGCCTCTCTCCTCATTAATCAGGCATGCTTCTGTTTCATAATGTCTTTCTCTTACTGTGTTTTCCCAGACATGACTGCCTGGCTACGTCTGCTTTTACCTTACCCAGACTCTGACTTTTCATCTGATATTTCATCTCCTCATGTGCTAAAAGAAAGGCAACATCATACTCAAGCCTATCAAGACTGGAAGTGTTCTCCATCAATTACCTTTGGCAGTAGCTTATCCAATGACACTGTCTTTACTTTGTAGGAGGGTCCCAGACCCTTCCATGTGCATCTCAGGTCTGTGGAATCCAAATCACCTGCTCCTTGGGAAAAGAGCATAATTAATATCTTAAAATCCTGTTTTTGAAAATGTGGCTTTATGAACTCCTAATGGTATTTCATACTTTGCATTTGCAACTATATTTGACTTTTAATCTGGCTAGGAGGCATGTCTTTTCTGTTTAACTGTGAATAAGAAAAGTAGAAAAATTATCTGGACAAATATGAACTTAAAAATTTATTAAAATTCAATATATATTTTTTCTATGAAAAACCTGAACCCTAGGAGCACTTGGCATCATTCCCATCACATTCTCCTGCTTGCAGTATTTATTGCTGGTTATGAATCTTTTCCTGATCAACCTAGTTTCTGAAAGCAGTTCTCAAAAGAAGTCAATAGGTTTTATAAAGCAACATCTGTTATCTCCTTTTTCCAAGACTGCTTTGAATGTTCCTTATTGTTGATAAACACAAATTAAACAGCTGTACTTATTGGTTTTCAGAAACTGGAAGATACATTATGGTATTCAAGGTACATGACATAAGCACAAGGGAAAAAATTCCACTGTAAGTTTATTTAAGTTAATACTAAATTCTTTCTAAATTCACCTATGTGTGCACATGATAAAGTTTGATTATTTTATGATAAAACAATAAAAGTTTTTTCCTTCCTAAGAATGACAAACTCAGTCTTAATGGCTTTTCACTTCAGAATAAGGGTTGGAAAAGTTTGAATATAACTTAAAATGACCAAGGAATGTGACAAATCCGTTAATGATCATCATGGATTGTATTAAATGTTGAACAAAAGAATTAAGGTCTATTTTGCTTGGATGACGTATAATTCCTTAACTTAAATGCATTTCTTTGTTTCTACTTTTACCCTATGTTATGTAATTCAGTATACAAATCCAGGACACTTCAAAGATTCAGTGCATATGTTATGAAATATGTTTAATTTTTAATATATATAAGATCTGGGTTTTAAAATCTACCAAGATCATCACTTTCAAGGAGATGTTGTGCTTCTTTATCCATGATACAGATATGCCTATATGATACAGAAATATTTATATCTATCTGTATAAACATAACTGCAGAGTTAATAAGAATTCTTCCAAAATTTTAAACCAAATGGAGAAACAAAAATAAAGAATGAGTTTTCCACGCATGTGGATGCAAAGGACAGAACTCAGGAGGAACAGGATGACTGTTTAGAAGTTAATAGATGTATCCGAACAGAATCCAGAGAAGCAGCAGATGTGTTGTACTATTACCTCAATACAGAAGTCACAAAAAAAGATGCCATTAAACATGCAATGTAATACTTAATATTTGTCCAGTGAAAAAGTACTTTTAGGCATGTAACAGTTGCAAATTATAGGTTATTTACTATAAAAATTTCAATGTTAAATTCCTTAACATTTACTTGCAAACAATGTTGTTTTTTACTTTCTGAATTTCATTGGGCAGTCTGTCATAGAAGAATTTTTCATAGCTTTTTTTCTTTCCACATCAGTGGCAGCTAACTTTAGCTTCATAAATCTCAAAATGTCACTGCTTATTTTGAATTTTTGGGGGGTTTGGAGCAAACTGCTATGGTTGAGAATATGCTATATATATATATATAGCGTGGGGGTTTTTTCTTGATGTGCAGCACGCAATTTGAATACCTGTACTTCTTCAAGTAAACCAGTAAAACGACTATGGATAGTACTGGACTATGTAAGTTTCAGGATGAACAATGAAGAAAGCTTCATCAGGAAGTTCTTAATGTAACAAGGTAGGTGTCTGAGCAGTCACCTACTGCTCTGTGTCCAGATTCAGAAATCTTTTCATGTCATGAAATGTATGCTGTTCATTTTTTTTCCTCCCATAATAAATACATTCCTCAATCTCAAATTAAGTTTGGAATTCAGTATCTGGTTTAGTATAATGCTATTCCTGGCAACTTGTAGCTTTGTACCTGTAGTAGCCATTATTATTTGCTGCCTTGTGATGCATCTTCTGCTTGACATTTGTTTACTCATTTTCTTACTCTGCACTGAGCACTTGGATGGCCTTTGGATCTGATCCAATCTCTCCAAAACAAGGTAGCACCGGCAACTTTCTGTGTGTGTTTCTGCAGAAAGCCACTCATGGGAGAAGCATCCTTAGGAACTTTATGTCACACTCAGACAACAAGCAACTTCTCAGAGAAGCTAATGCTCTTTTCTAAAAATACTACTGCTACTTGCATTGCTGCCCAGTGATTTCTGCACTGCACTGGCTTCTTACAAACCCCAAATATTATTGGTTTTGGTTTTGATCTCAAGCCCAAGCTTGTCTTTCTTAGGAAGCAAGCAGCAGATTTAAGGACCAAGAGTGTATAAGCCCTATTGCACTGCTGAACTCAAAATGAGATTTTGGACATTTTGAGACTTGCTCGGCTTCAGGAAGAAAAGGCAAAGGAAAAAATGTTAGGGTTGTCTTCAGATACCTAATGAGAGACTATAGGGAAGACAAAGGCAGATTCTTCTTGGGATTTGCAGTGAGAGTACAAGAGACAACAGACACAAACTAACCCAAGGGAAATCTCAAACACATATAAAGAAAATTTATCACCATGACAGTGATAAAACTGTGGAACAGCTTGCTCAGAAGGTCTGGAGAGTCTCCACCCTTGTGGGGCTTCAAGACTTGACTGAAGAAGGTCCTGAACAGCAGCCCTACCTTGAGAAAGGTTTTGGCCTAAATGACCTAGAACGGTCTTTTCCATCATGTTTTATTACACTCTGATTCTATGAAGCAGAGCTCCTGAAACTGTTTTTGCTGATCAATATTCTTTTAATCTTAAAATTGCTTCAGTGGAACAGGTGGTGTATCAGAAATAAAGCAAACAGCAAATATGGTAAGAGAAAATATGCAACCCCACTCATTTGCCACTAGTGTGCTAGTGACTGCTTCTCAAAAAATCATCCACCACACTGCCTTTTTTATAGAGGCAAACGCTTCATCCTCAACAGCCTCATTCCTGAACTGTGCATAGGTTAGTCACCCAGCAAACACATACCATATTTTCTAACTTTTATTTACATGCTCACAACCACTTTAATAGAAAAAAGTGACAGCATCTTATTATGTGGTGTTCCTTGATACAGATAATATCTAGACATGTGTTTCATAAAAAGGCTTGCAAGAGCAAATCCTATTCACTGTGAACAATTATGCATCAAGGTTTTAACTGCAGACTGGTTGTAAACGATTTTTCCTCAGCTCTGTGCTTGCACACTTTTGATGCTGGCACAGACTAGTTATTTAAAATTCCACATGAGACAATATTTCATTTACCACAAGGCAAGTGCTGAAGAATGATACAGAAGTTTAAGACAGCTGAGAGGCTTGTTTTTTGCATTGTGGAATGTTATGATGAAGTGACAATCATGGCTCCTGATGGCCACACTCTATCAGAAATAAAAGGTTACCCTCAATCTGCCTGGATGAGTACTATACAGCAGCTCATAAGGGTGCTTTTTCCAGACAGCATTACTTCCTAGGTTTAGGCTGAATGTCTGGAAAAGCATACAGATACTGTGGAACATTCCTAAGCACTTTCTGAAGATATGGACCACAGCTTCATTTTGTTAGCTAATCAAACTAAATAGTAATTTTCTGACTGAAAAAAAAACAAAACCAAACTTTAATCTTTTTTATTTTTCTTGTAATTAAAAGTAATTAATTATTTTTTGTGGAGACTCTCTGTTCTGAATTCATGTGTGAGTCTGGAGGTCTAAGTGTCAGTGGTTGGAAATCAAACCATAGGTCATACAGGCCATGGTGCCAGCAACTAGAAAGACCAGAGTGTATGGTGTGTGGAATATATATGAGAGAAAGAGAGAGAGAGAGAAATAAAAGCAAGTAAATTAAATATATATACTTACCTCTTACAGGACTTCCAATCAGCCAGAGAGGGATGAACACGATAAGGGTGTCAGCGCTGTGTTTGTGTGAGTACATTTTTTTCTGTGTTAATCTGTGGTTGACCATGAGCATATGTACGTGTGTACTGTATGTATGAGTGCATGCATGCATGCCTACTGGGAACACTTGCTCAGCCTCATCACCGGCTGAGCTTGTGGACATGGAGATGCAGCAACCTTACCTCTAGTGAGCTGCTAGATTTCACAGCTCCTAGAATTAGTGATGTCCTTCTCAGAGTCTTAAATGTTTTTAGCTTCTGCAAATAGTGCTTGCTAAGCAGGTTATTCATCTGTAACTAGTATTACATGAAAGAATTACCTGTACTGATGAATATTACTGTCCTTGCTTATATGTCCAGATTTCGTTTATGAGCCAGAGCTTGGAGCTATGACCCATATGCACCACTGGGATAACATCTCCTGACAATATGGTCATTCATTCAAGCTCACAACCTCCATTCTCTGAGAAATTGAAAACATGCTGTAAGTATTGCTAATGATGTAAAAGTGCCTGATAAAAGTTGTTAGTGTCTGCCGTAGGGTAACTACCTCACTTGCTATTTCATGGTGCTTCAGCTAATTGCATTATTATAAACTTCTGATTGCATTCAGAAGAGAAGAAAAAGGAGGTGGGTAAAGGGAGGTAGGAGGGGAGATGAACAATTATTAAACTTTCTCCTAGTCACGAAGAAGATAAGCAGGAAATAAATTTGGGGATTAAACTGCATGACATCACATCACATTACTTCTTAATGATTACTGAGAAGTCCTTGATTAGTGCTGTCAGCTTTCATAGCAATCAGGAAAGTGTCAGTTTCCAAATCCTGTTGCATAGCCAGTGATACGTATACTTCTGTTAATTTCCACTTAGAAAATGATACAAAACTCTGGAGACCTTGTGATTTTATTTTTAATGCTTATGTAGTCACTTGACAACATGTAGAGCATCAGTACTGGTGAGATTATAAATCCTGCTGGCCAAAGGCTAACAGAAAACCTATGATGGGAAAGCAGAAAAAAATTCCCAAGGGTTATATAATCACTTAAGGAGAAGAGTATCTGAAACAACTCTACAGAACAAAATGTATCTAAATAAATAAGTAAATTCTGTTCTGACTCCATAGAACAGAATGTTGACAATGGCTGAGTTTTTAAACCGAGGATTAAACTCATAAAAAGGTTTCTTCTTGACAATTTAACAATTTAAAGATGGGCCAGCTGCTTGAACATGTACCCCAGGTTCTGAGCTGGTTATAGCACAAAATATGAATTACAGAGGCCATGCTTCCTATCCATTGATTGTTGAGGTGACTGGAAGCCAAGTCCTTCAGAGCTAGACTTTGCTTCCTGCATGTGCTCAAATAAGAATATTTCTGAACCTGAAGGAGTACAAGTTCAGAACCAATGCCTAGTGCTTCCTAGAGCCCTTAAGTGAAGATGTGGAGCTGCTTTCACATAAAAATTGCATACGAAATTATTTTTCAGGAGTTACGAACATAGCTAAATTATCCTCAATGCCTGAAAAATATATTTTCCTGTTTCACAACCAGAGTCCCTTTACTTGGAAATCAGAATATTGATTTAAGTGACTGCCTGTTGATATCTAAATTTGAAAACTCCTTCATATCCTGAATAAGCTCCATATCAACAGAAGATACATGGAAAATAAAAACCCACAAGGGTCACTTGATTTACAGCTTCCTCTTTATTTGTAATTTTTTTGATATCTTGGGCTCCGAACAGAGCAGTAAGGTCAGCTGAATGAACTGATCCACTATGAATGTTAAAGTAGGTTCACACCCTATATCGTACCATGATGGCATCAAAATTTGTGGTGTTTTTAGCTGAGAGTTACAGAGATTAATGATACAGCATTTCAAACATTTGATGATAAACAAGAGTTTCGGCATCTGCTTAATATTTTTTGGTTTTTGGAAGTGAGTATGTGAACATGTTGATGTGCTGACTAGAATGCTTTCATGGCAAGGAAATTTGGAGCAAGATGCAAGCACACCAGAAGAAAGAGAACTTGATTCAGTGCTCATTAAATCCAAGTGAAAGACTCCCAGCAACTCTAGGGAACTTTGGATAAGTTCCAAGGCTTCCTGTATATACAGGTACATTTGATTCAAACTATTTATGCTTCTTTCTTCTTTCTTTCTTCAGTAAAACCACTGCCGTCATGCTCACTGAATCAGAGTAAGAATGCTCTATGTTTGTCATGCATGAAAGGCTCCTCTAACATCTGAAGTGTTTTGATATATCACACAGTGTAGCTCGCACTGTCACAGGCAGAGCAGTCAGGGAACTTCTGTGACGTAAAGAGATGTTGCACCACAGTCAATTAGTGACACACGGCAGGAAATATCCTAATCTTTGCTGAATGCAGTTTTGTTACCTAGAGCGATAGCACTTCTGGGCAGGTGATATGGAGCTCTTTTCATTTGAGAACCCTCTGTCACCTCTCTGCATTCCCTGTCTGTCCTCTGTGATGCCACTGTGGGAATGAAACATCCTGAATAGAAACACAGAAGGTGTCCTTAGCTATTAAGAATTCAGCCTTCTCAGGTATTCCCCAGCTACACTATGTGTCACAGTACAATTTCTTGTTGGCTTCAGGCCAAAATCGTAGAGAATATTGAAACATTTTACAATAGTTAAACAATCAATTCCCATCAGTAAGAATAGCAAGACAATTGCTCATAATACGGTTCGTCGGGGTGAACCCAGAGTTTCTTTAGTGGACTAAAATAGCCTTTGTCTAGCAAGACTAAAGGGTTGTGTTTTATTTTTAATTTATATTGATGTGTTTACAGTCTGACACTCTTTTAAGCATTGCTGTTTACTCAGAACACCAGTAAGTAACTGAGTAACAACTGGAAGAAATTTGCATGAAATTCTTGTTTGATTTTTATGGCTTCCTTTATCACAAGCAAATTCATGTAAATACAGAAGTCTAATCTTGATATTGTTACCACATCTATGTCGAAAAGTTCAACTCATTTCCCTAAGTCCCTTTAAAAAGTCTCAGCACCTGACACCTGTATTATGCTTGAAAAAATAAGTAAATGTAAAGCCAGTATAGGAACTGTTCAAATGAAGATATTTTCCCTGATATCTTACTCCATTAGGGATTCAACTATCCATGTGCACTTCAAAGGTAAGGAATCCAACCATCCATGTCCTCTGTTATCTCTGATTCTGCTTCAATCAGACAGGAGATTTTCTCTGAGCAGTCATCCTGCCACTTGTGCTAACTGTCTTTTTTGGTGTGCTAGGCTATTCATAAAAGCTAGCCTGTCCCAGCCATCAGTTAGCACAGCTCCCCTGTGCTCGGTTTCCTTCCAGGTACAAAGGAGCAGGAACTTGAGGCACACACACTAACCATCATTACAGCTGGGGATAGAACTTGGACTTCATATTAGCAAAACAAGAAACCACTAATGTTTTTCGTGTGACCTTCAAATGAAAACGGTCTACAGATGTTTCCAATGTTCCTGTATTATCAGAAAGCAGACTGCACAATTTGAGCTATTTGTTTTATGGGCTCCATCCCCACCTGGTAGTTTGAGGGGAATTGCTCTAAAGAGTATCAGCAAATGTCCCAGAGAAAGTACATTTCAAACTAATGTCTGTGGAACATAAAAGATTCTTCAGGGTAACTTACGTGTCCTTCCTGAAAAGTCAAGGCCCATAACATATGTACTCATAAATATGAATGCGTTAAACACTATTAATAGTTTTTAACAACATTCATCATCTCACTAGAGCATACCATTTTATTACCACTTCCTAAGTCCTTCAGAGCTGATATGGGCAATATTGAGAAGTCACAATGAAACAAAACAGATGTGAATACGTTGGGGTATTCAATGGGGGAAAAAGTGTTCCTTCAAAACAGATTCTTGAAAGATCTAATTGACAGCTGAGGCTATGTCAGAGCAAGGCAAACTCTGCACGGGACAAACAGGAGCTTGTGCTCAGGCTGGAGCACAGATGTAAAACCTGCTCTTTGAGGAGAGGAAATCTTAGGAGGAAGTAAGGATTTTCCCTGCAAGTGTGTGGGACCACAGTACATTACCTTGTGAGTAGCTTTTGCTGAAATCAGCAGGAATAACAGACTGGCAAAACAATAAAAAGGTTGGTGACACACTTTCATTTAAGAAAAAACACTTGAAGAATCATAATGCAAAGGGCTCCCTACAGCACTGTGACTTCCACTGGAGGAAAACCAACCTTTCCAGTCCAGAGTCCTTGCAGTGAGATTAGAAAAATATGTATTTTTGAGGGAAAAACCTGAATACTTAATTTTCATTAAACAATATGCTAACAGAATCTAACCCTCCTTCTCTGGGCCAATGTGCATAGGCACCTGACAGCACGTACTGCCAGACTGTGCTCAGTGACTTTCTGTCACCTGGAGGTTTGCCAGCTGGAGGAATTCAGGGAGCCATGTTGTCAAGACTTTTCTGCAGTCTTGGTCACTACCAAAAAACCAATGAAAGTTCCTCTTCTATCCTCATAACGTGCACTATGTAGACAATGAAATGAAAAAGACAGAAGCAAAGGGAAATCTGACTTTTGAGCTGTCTATACTCTGAAATAATACAGAAGAGGCAGAATAGTTTCACATACATTGCAGATCTCGCATGTAGAAAGACCTCTTGAGTACCCAAGTGTTCCCCTTGTCTTAGGTGGGAAAACTATTCAGCTGAGTAAGGATTACAGATGTCACTAGGAGGTGCAAGTTGAGGACCATTTTTTCTGCACTGCCTGAGCTGTTCTGGCTGGTAATCAGTACAGAAAGCCAGCTGAATGGAAAAGACCAATTCTAAAGTAAGGTTTGGTTTATGGCTTGCACTGTGGGCTCACTCCAGCTCCAGCAATAAAAGAAAGCTATTACTTTGGTGCTCATTAATTATTTATTACCAGCTATCTGCACCTTTGAACTATTCCTGCTGCAGGAGCCGCTGTGCATTTATGGCAATTCATCAGACACAGATGTTTTCAAATTCCCTCAAAAGCCATAAACAGGGATGCCAGCTGCCCAGCTAAGTTAGAGAAGCCTTGATCTATTGAAACAGCTTTTGCTATTTAAAAAGCCTAATGTACAAACTCTAGGTAAGAGAGGGAAATACACTCTGATATATTAAACAAAAGAAGAGAACAAAAGAGTCAGAAGTTTGTTTGATGCCCAGCCATGTGGTTAATGAAATAAAGACAGATGGAAACATGTAAACACCAACATTTTCATAGCAATTTTGCCATCACAAATTCTCACTAGAACTTCCCCATTTTAACTTTGTTATACAGTTTGCAGTCGTATGCTTGCATCCTAAATGACCAAACAGCTTTCACTACACTTAATGTGGAACCAGTTCTGCAAAATTACATGTTCCTAATCTTTTCCCTTTGCATCATTTTTTTTTCTGAAGTCCTTGATTCTTCAGAAAATTCTGTGTACTTACTCAACCCGCTGCAGTCACTGGGGCTTTTCATAGGGGCTTTTCTTCTTGCATCCCAGAAGAGACAAATGCCACGAGTCTCCCTACAGATGTAGGATTTATTCATTCTGATGCTTGCTCTCACTTTCTTTCAAAGTATATTTTTATTTCTAGGTCATGGGGTTGATGCTATTAAAAGTTGTTCAAGCTTGAAATGTTCAAACTCTCTGGAAGTACAGGTTCAGGTCAGATGTCTAACCTAAGACTAGCTGATATAAATCAAAATATATCTAGTGAGCTTTGAATTAGGTGATACATGATGTGTGAGTACTTCAGTTGTCACCTGAAAACCCTTTTGTGTGGCTTAGGTGGGAGAAAAAGTTTTTATAGTTGTTTCCCCAAGCACCAGATTCTTTCTTTTCTGTTGAGACTAAAAGCACAATTTTAACTAGATAATTGAACTGTAGAATGAGGGACTTTTATTTCGCCTTGTGTAAGTTCCCTTCTGGGAGTAAGTAAATGAAATGAAACAGAATATACATTGCAGCCTATTTTAAAGTACTGATCAGTCTCTCTCATTAGTTAGATGTCTGCATGTACGAAAAACCACAACACAGAGACATGTAAGCAGCAAATACTCCATGCTGGCTAACTGATCCTGAGGAGCATAGACTTAGGCAGAGACGTAGTTTGACAGAGCTGATAGTTCATTCAGCACACATTCAAGTGAGTGTGTACAACCCACTGTCATACCTTGCAGATATATAACACATCAAATAACAAATTTATGATGTGCATGAACAGAGGAGAAATCCAGAAAAATAAACACTAAAGGAAAAAAGGAATATATTAACTGCACTAAGTTGTCAGTGAAATACTTTAATCCTCCTTTTTTCCATTCCCTCAGTTGCTGAAGCATACTGACAGTGAAAGAGTCCTATTGACCCTCCTGAAAATGTGTCCTACCACAATCCATATTAGTTCATTGCAGTTGTTAGGTTCAGTGCATTTGAGTCAGGAAGGACATCATAATGAAGCAATGACATTAAAAGATTGTGTTCCTTTTTTAAATAAAAAACTAACTAAAAAAGAATTGTTAACAATTCCCTAAAAAGAGAAGAAACTCAGACTGCAAAGTAAGGAAAGAAAAATCAGAATCAAGTTTCATCCAAAGATCTGCAGAATATATATGTTCTAAAACAAATTTCATCAGTTTGAGGCAAAAAGCTTCCTTGAAGGTCTCCCTGAGTCATAGATGCGGGGAGGGTGCTCGAAAAAGTATCATATTCTCATTTCTTGTTCTTCTACCCTTCACCTTGTGTCCACCCCTGGGTGCTTGTCAGAGACTGGTTACTGAAGTAGGCAGATAAATAATATAACCCCATGTAGCTTCTTCTAAATTCTGCTAATGTCTTGTTTATGTGTGCACAGTATGAGAGTATAAGAAGTTACAGGACATGTATCTGTAACTTCTGATGAGATAGGGAATAACATGAATTTCCCTGGACTAGAATCAGTAGGTTGGGAACTTTGTAAAATTTGATATGTCATCCCTGAAGGTATAACTTTCATTAGGAACTTTCTTCATTACAGAGCTAGTTCTATATTGCCTCACCATTTACAACACAAATAATTCACATTTCAGTAGTGTTTTACTTAATTTTAATCAAAGTCTACTTTAATCAGTAAACTTCTCACATATTAATTTTAAGATGCTATTCTGAGCCAAACAAGCTTCAATTGCAGCTACCTTCCAGACTCTGTATACTTTTAGGTAAGTACCTACAGCCATGCTTTCAGTGTGCACCGGTCGAAGACTGCATAATATCCAAGCTTACTGATGACTGTGCCTGATCTGTTACTAAGACTGGCCTTTACCTGACCAAATTGGGTCCCCATCAGTCTGAGCATCCTATATGCAGTCTACATCCTGTTAGTGACACTATAGCATTTCTTAAATTACATCGAAGATATTAAAGAAGTCACAGCACCACAGACGTGTTCATATCCTTTCAAAACACTGCTTGTCTCCACCTGCAAGACTTTATGCATGCTACATCAACATGCAGGAATTATTTAATACCAGATACTATTTAAATAGGAAGGGAACTGAATAGCCAGATCTTCAAATAGAAGACATAAGTAACCTGTTTAATTGAGGCACAAAATTTAGATGCAATTTTTTTTTCATTGGTTTGGACAAGGAAAAATCAGTTAAATTTTAGGTAAATAAGTTTTAAAGAAGATACAAAGATGATTAATGTGAAAGTTGTGAGCCACTTTTCCACAGAGTGTGTTGTTGCATCAAATGTAAGGATATATTCCTTGAATGCTTTAAAGCCATTTGAATCAATTTGAATATAAAGATTTTTCAATACTAAAAAAAGGCATTTAAAATAATTTAAAATTAAAGGTACTGTGTTTGAAAAGAAATATTAGAACTTTACATGGTATTAAACTAGCTTTTCTAACAATAAAATATGCCTCAGGCTAGTCACAGTAGATGTAAAGCTTTTTATCTGAAAGAACAGATTTAGAAAGCTAGATTTAACCATTCTAGAGATCTCATTTTGTACTATTATCTGTAATGCTGCAGTTCAATACCATATTTTATAACTGTTGGAACACATAATAAGAAACAGCAAGATAAATATTTATTTCTATCATTGGAGTTCTCCAAAATTATATAGGTCTAATCTTGCTGATCAAGAGACACTATGTACATGAAAAAGAATGAGCTGAATATGAACACAAATGCATTCAAGATTAACCGTGAAAGCGTAAAACACTGTCCCAAAATATTTTTGACTGAATCCCAAGTTCTCAGCATTAGCTTTTAAGTCCCCTCCAAAAATACATAGCTTTTAATTTTAAATTGTCACAGACTACAATGTAATGTCCTGAAATAAAATGAGCAGTGCTGTGCTTCTGCCAAATTACATTGTATTCTATTCTGTGTTGAACACTGACGCAAACCTATTCCAGCAAAGTCAAATTTCTGGGGTTTTCTTCCAAATCTAATCCCTCAGGCACCATAACGGCCCAAGGCTTTTTTGTGAAGCTGTTAATAGCCTGCAAAGAGCTTAGCATGCAGCCATCTAACATACTGTGTTTAGGAACTCCAAACATTTGTTTCATTCTCATGTTATTCAGATATATCTACTGAATTTTTAGATTATTGAACTGCTTGGCTTTTCCTAATCTTGCTGTTGGAGAAATATGCCTATACTTGATATAAATCAATATGAGCATGGTCTACAGTCCAGAGATTTCTTTAACAAGCTTCTCTTTGAACTTGGGGGAGCAAGATATGCCTTGCATGCTGGGGTATTTTTGTCTGTAGAGCAGTGGCTTTAAAGCTTCTCACCAGCTTGATCAGAGTATCATACCCTGCCCCTAAACTCTTCTGACACCATCATTACTCCCAATGAATGAATCAGAAAAGTCATCACTTCACCATTTCTTTGCCCATTTCCTCTGCATCCACAACACCCCTGTTTGTGAGGAATTCAGGTTTTCCTTCATAGTAAATCCTTCCTAAATGAAATCCTACCTATCTATAAACTCTACATGGTATAAGGCTCATCACTGCAGGAGGACAGATATAGATAAGGCTATGGTAAGTGTTTGGAGGTTATCCTTAGAGTCTCAAAAGTTCTTGTAGTCCCTCGTGCTTAGATCAAAACTACTTCTTTGTAGCCACACTCACTGATTTAGAAATGAAGGAGAGCCCAAAAAAGACATAAAAGTGAAAGTGCACCTCTGACACTTGGGATGAGGGGAAGACAAAAAAAAGAAAAGAAGTAATATTTAGGGAGATTTGACTGCCACTTGGCTGGGACTGGGCAGAAAATTTGGTCTGGGGAAGTAGAATCTCTCAGGGGGGGTGCATTCTGGAGTTAACTAGGGTATGACAGGTTGAAGCATGCAAAAAAGGTGATCCATGTACTTCAGTAGAGGAGAAATATATTTAGTGTACTTGCATGTTGAGCAGAGATTGTTTTCTCTAGGGAGCCTCTGAGCAGCAAGGCATCACAAAAGAGGTGAAAAAGGACACTGGTGTCTACTGTCATCAAGCCAGTGCTGCTCATCATGAGGCACAATGTGCAGGAGCTGCCGTCTCCATGCTCCCTGTGAGGATTCAGCTCCATGTTTCACTGGTACAGAGTAATTCTTAGGAAGGAGTCAATAATGTTTTCTTACATTATAAATACCATTCTGGCTTGTGTCTGTGCTTGTGCTTGTTCCTGTTTGTGACACAGCATAAGTTTTGTGTGAAAGGAAGGAATATATGTCCTCAAGGTCATATGAAAACCTTCATACTTTTAGACTTTCATATACAGAAAACTAAGGTGCTTATCAGAAATATATGAAGATTCTTGGCTGGATTCTTTTTTATCACTGTGTAAATCAGGAGCAAGCCTCAATAAAGCCGCAATAGCCTAAGAATGAAGATTCCTACCAATGTCTTTTTTTTTTCTTTTTTTATGAAATCAGAATGTCCTGTGCTTTAATTTAAAAGGTAGTCTCTTTTTAATATAAGCACTACAATGGAAACTTTAGTGCTATCCTTTGAGGTATTGTTAGTCATGAAATCATAAGTTATCCATATGAGTGTTCATCAGTTTTCAAACACTAATAGCTAGTATTTGATGTCTGAAGAAAATATAAAAATACAAAATATCTCCTTTTGAAATTCTTCATATTTATGTTTCTGTGATGCTTCACAAACTATGGTGTTTCCACTGCATATGAGAACTGCTATGTGAGCTATAGAAAAAGTATCCATGTAAAGGATTTACAATAATTCAATAGTGGATAGAAAACAGTGGATCTAAATTGGCAGTGAGTATGCATCCTATTTAAAAAAGCCCATAACACCAGATGGCAAAGCTGGAAAAATACAGGAGTTAGTCCATAGCAGCCTATCCTTTGATTAAAAATTGGCCTTGATTAATAATAAGGAAACTCTTAAGTTGGCTTAACAGGAAATTTGACTTCTGTGACTTCTTAAGTCCTTTGCTGTACTGCCATCAGGAGTCTGTGACATTGATTTAGAAATGCTATCAAAGCATTGACCCATCCTCAACAGATCCTACTGTTCTCTCATTTTCTCCAGGCTATTTTAAGCATCAGCTGACATTGCTCCTCTTGCCTTTCATCTGTTTATCAGTCACGTTCAGGCATCAGTCAGAATTTCCCACATCAGCTTTCTACTTGAGTATCACTTATGCTTTCTCTTCACACTGTCCTGTCAGGATATGCTGCTTCTGCATTCCAGCATCAGACTATAGTTGGTGTTAATGCAGCCTCAGCAAAGAAACAATATACCTTAAAAATGGTAGAAAGAAGATGATATTTGAAAGTTGCTGTATGATCTTTACTATTGTTGAAATTGATTTTTTAGACTTTGAATTTAAAAATGCAGGGTATCATTTGTCTGTTAAGCTGGTTCCAGTTTGAGAAGGGCATAAGGGAGGACTGAGAAACAGAACTGCAGGTCAATTGTCATATAATTAATTACAATTATGTAACTTAGAGCTCAGACTAGTGATCATTCAATTACACTTGCAGGAGATGGAGCACAAATTGACTTTGTCCCTAATAGTTAAGCAGAAAGGTCATTGTGTCTTTCTGTTATGAAAAGAAACTGCTGAGAAACTGTCTCTGAAATAAATAGGCAAAACTAAGTTTGAAGATGTTTTTAAAGCTGATAAAATGTCAGTAATTAAGCTTTTTAAAGTGAAAACTATCATGTGTAGCTTGTGTTATGCAAAATTGAAGGACAACCAGAGTTTCTAGTCTTTCAGTCAACTTCTTTGGAAAAACTACAGCTATAGCCTTAAATATCATAAACAAAGGAACTTCTGAGAAACAATGTGTTAATTTTGACTTTAACTATTCACCAAGGGATGGCTTGTTATTCCACGCGGTTATTTATTCACTAACTTATGAAAGATATTTCTCTGTTTGCAAGCAAACACTTTGCTGTATCTGCTCAGGAGTTCTTATATCAGCTTGCCTATTGGTGCAACCATTTGAGCTCGTAAAAATGCAGAATAATGCCAAATTAGGATACCTAAAGGTAGCTTTAATGTTTATAGAGATCAAAATCCCACTCAATAACTCTAGAGAGCAATTTTAACACATCATGCTCTCCTTGTATCGGTTTATTTGTGCAGGAGCCAGCTTATAGGTGTCAGTCATCATGAAAAAGGCTGTAATAAATGTTATTAATGGTGCCAGTAACCAGTACTAAAAAATATCATATTCTGGAGAAACACCCAGCATCTAGAGAGAAAATTTCTTCTGATTTTGGAAGAACTTTTTAAGACACTGTAGTGTACTTCTAAAGTATCACAAGCATTATCCATTAAACTGCCATTAAATAATATAAGATTTAGCCTTTGAATCTTCCCCCTGAATTTCATGCTGTGTATTTCCTCAGCCCTGCCTATCAGCAATTAAAGAATCTCCTGTAGATGTTGGCCATTATGCTTTAATTAAAAATGAATAGTAAACATCAAGTTATCTGCACCTGTAGATGACAGACTTAGAAAAAGGTTAAATTTATAATAGATAAATTTGCAATTATAGGGACTGTAGACAAATGGAACAGAAAAGCACAAATTCCCACAAGGAGGAGATAGATACCTGCTGATGATCAGCCACTGAATGTCATTTTGTTGCCAATGTAAATATACAGTTCAGCCTTTAGACAAGGAAATATGAGCTTTGTGCTTTGAATCTAGATCTCCTAATCACATTCACTGGGTTTTGTTTAGTTGGATAATTTATGTTGCTTTCCTCTTCCCCTGTTTGCTTATTCCCAGACAATAGGTGTCAGGTTCATAGGAGTTTGCAAAACTTGAAAATTTCTTAGGTTCAACAAGATATAAATGCCAACAGACTAACAGGTATTGAAGAAATACAAATCACACCCACCAAGTCAAAACCAAATCAGCAGCTTGAAAGATTTAATTTTGGGGTACAGGCCCTAAGACCAATATATTTCTCAAGACAAAACCCAAATCATTTCAAGGACTTAAATTCTTAAAAATGAATCTTCTAGAGTCTCTTTGCATGTGTAAGAAGGGCAGATTTATTGGAACCCAAGCCACACGGCTTGTGAATTTGCAGTGAGTTTCCTTGCACCATTCCTTGTATGTCTGTCTGCTCCTTGTATTTTGAGATGAAATTAAGACTGAACTAGAACATGCATAGGCTTAAATTATTAGTTACACAGAGGTGACACTACAAGGAATATTCTAGTGATAAAGTATGTCAATCTACACGGAGAAAGTAGTAAGTGCTCACAGGTGCTATGTACACTTGAGCTAAGTGCAGCAGTATTCTAATATAAGTGTTACAGTTCAAACAATCAAAATCCTGATTTTGGCTTAAAGAAACACATCTTCAGAACTGGCATTTCAAATTTCTTGTTCCTTAAATTTCACATTTGTTCCTCATTACTGTGTCTTTCCTTAGATTCCCTCCTCATTGCCATCAGTAGAACAGCTTCTTTCACGAAACACACACAACACAAAAATAAGATTTAGAACACAGTTCTTTTTAAGGTAAAAGGATCAAAAAAGTAATAATACTTTAGAAACTTTCATAAAACTATAAATTACATTATCCCTCACTGTCACATGCACACATATGTGTACACCAAATTTCTCCTAAAAAATGGAAAAGTGATAATTTAAAGCAGAAGGTAGAAGATTTTTTTTTTTCCAATCTTCCAAAAAGATTTAAATTTTTTTTTGGCTTTTACCTGATGGAAAAGCTTTCTAGAAACAAATTTCAGCTTGAATTCATAATGAATGTGGGATCTCAATTGTCACCAGATGGTTGAAGTGGCCACAACAACCTTTAAAACATCTGTTCTTCCAGGACTTTTCTTTCTCAGGGTTTATGTCTGCATTGTTCTTTCTCAGAGACAACCGTTGTGTCTGACGACCTGTGTACACAAAAACGGGCTCTACATGGTCATCATAGAGCAGATAACCCAAAGGCTTTGGGCCACAGTGTGGTAGAAAGTCCAACCATTAAAAATGTTTCTACTTTTTATAATGTATAAGCGCAGATTAAATGTTTAACCCACAACTCAACAATCATGGTAGGTAATTCATCTATGTGAGGAAAACAGAATATAGGCTTTTACTTACTACAAGGAGGACAAAATTTAACATGAGTTAAATTTTGAGTAGAATTTTGAAGTAGAATTTTGTAGAATTGAGTAGAGTTTTGTAGAATTTTAGTAGAATTTTGAAATATCCCAATGCATGCTTTTATAGATGAATAAGCTAATAGTAATTGATTTCAACATTCTAGACATAACTTAAACCATATAAAACATAGCAAAAGAAACTAGTATTACCATTTAATATGTTTCAATTAGTTTCATTTAAATTAAAACCCCAAGGTACTTTTGTACTTATCTGATTCACTTATACTTACTAAAAGAACTGCAGTCCCCAGGTTTAACTTGGTTTTCAGTTCCTGTGACATTCAGCATCATACACTGGAAACTTATCTCTTTCTCATATGTCCATGCAGAGATTACCACGCACTGCTGAAGGCAGCATTGGACCCTGGTGGTCACTTAAAACTGATGTACTTAAAGATGCCAAATTACCTGAGTTAGGTGCCATAGAGTAGAGGAAGACATATAGTAGTTAAAGGAGGCTGGACAACCGTTAAATATATTTTTCTATAATCAACAATATGATCTAGAAAATAAAGCAGGGGTAAAAACCGCATCTGATCAAGAATAAAGATTTGTCCCTTGAGCTTTCACTTCTCTGCAGATATTTCATAAAGGGTAAACACATGTGTTATTCAAAATTTCTCACTCGTAAATAGTTTAAATAGTTTGCCTCCTCTAGCAGTCAATCTAAACAGTAAACATTTTTTTCAGCAATAATACCTTTAAAAGTGAAAAAAAAAAACATAGACAAAGAGAAAATAGGAGTTTGTTTAGGGGATTGTTTGTTTGTTTTTAATCAAATCACTTCAAACCAGAAGGAACTAGAACATTGCAGGAGTAGCAGAATAAATGTGACACCTGGCACTTGGGATCAGCTCTGTATTGTGCAAGGAGAATATTAAAAATAGCACACAGCAAGAAATACACCCTATCCCAAAACAATTCAAAAAAAGTTGAAATGAAAAGCTTTTTGTGCACTTAAGGGCTTCTCAATCTTTGGCCTTACATCATTTGTCAAAAAGAAGAATAACTTCAAAAGCAAATATCTGAAACTGGAAAAATTTTGCTACTATTGGAGTTTGGTCTGTTGTACAAATGAGAAACTTTTTTACTTATTCCTAACAGGTTTTGGGTTGGCGGGGGTGGAGGGGAAGATGACGACATTGTTTGTTTTTCTAAATGAGCTGATATTGGAACCTGATATTGTCCCAAAAATGGAGAATATAATTTTAAACATTATCGGTCTTCATCTCACAATGCTTTCAAAGTTTTAATTTAACTGAAAAGAAAGAAGGAAAGGAAAGGAAAATGAAGAGGTGTCTGTCTTCATTTAAAAAGAGGTGAAGATTGTGTCAAAGGAAACTAATTTTTTGTAAGATGAAAGCTAGAATGTTTGTAGAATCTCCATTCTACATAAACAAGATAAATAAATGGAGTCCAAACTAAGAATAATTTAGGTTATCTCTCTTGTTCATTCATTACTAAGTAAGAATCTCTATACTAAATCACACCCACCACCACCACTTAACCTCTTAACTTACCCTGCATACTTCATATGGGCTGCTTTTCAAATAACCGGAGTTTCTTCCCCATGTTTGTCCAAACTGAGACTGTTGGAACAACTTTTACTTAATCTGTTGTATAGATATGGTCTTTAAGGAACAGGATGATAAAGTATTTTTCCCCAGATCCCTCTATGCAATGCTCAGAATAAAAAATATTTATCTTGTAAGGCTTCCACTTCAGTGGTTTCTTTCTCCCCATTCACCCTATAATTTGTTTACTGCACAGTATCCAAACTTTATTTCTTAAGACAGAAGTACTAACTTCCTCATGAGTTTTTCTATTACACTTGTTATTATAGGCTTTAAATGTTCTAATAAACATTATTGTAATTAACTTACTTTCAAAAAATACAAGTGATGTGAGAGCTGATAGTGCCACTCAGCAGGCTGGAATGCAAAGTTTGGAAGTAGAGTATGCCCTTTTCTGTGTCAGACTTTTTTTTATCTGGGATTTGTAATAATTTTTAAGCACCTATTTTTCCTGTAAAAATTAAAAGACTGGGGGGGTTGTGGTTTTTTGTTTGTTCGTTCGTTTGTTTCCTTGAAGTTTTTTTAAACTCTTTTCATAGTCAAAGGAAAGAGCAACTCAGCAGCTAATCCATAGTAATTTATTTCAGGGACTTATAACTAACACCTATGAAACCCAGAATTGTCTCTTGATTTTAGGCCTCTGTGATACTAGGGATACTAAGAGCATCTGTTTTCCTTTCTTTTCCTTCTCCTATAACTATCAGGTATGATTTTTATAATATTTAATAATATATAATGTTGTCTGTAGCTTAAAAAGCAACCTCACTAATTCAGTTGCAGCTTTGAATAATACCTTCAGAAATCAGAATCTAGAACTCAAAGGCAGAAAAAAACAATGGGAAAAAAAAACCCAACATAAAATCACAATCCCAAAAAAAAACCAAATCACCAAAACCTAATACTCTTGGCACTTAATAAAAATTTTGGTGTCAAAGACTCACTTGCTATTACAAAAAAGATAATTTCTTGAAAAAAAGGATGGAACTCAACTCCTTGGGCTGTGTTGGCTATGAAACTAGAACTGGACAAAGGAAAAAAAGAAGGGATTTCCACTATGGAGAATATTTTGCTTTCTACATCTAACTCGTCAGGAGAAGAAAACTGAACAGGCATTTGATTCCTGTTGTGTCACAGAGGTGAGTCAGTGCAAAATGTGGCTCCCCAGGCGTTTCTGTGAATCCGCCCAGGTCTGTAAATATAGCCTTTAATGACTATGCTAGTCTAGGTTAGATTTCTGGGTTAGGTGTCTGAACTGAACTGGAAGATCAGTTAGAAAAATACGGAAAACTACTTTCAGTTACAATGAATTTCTGTCAAGGGCAAAGACACATCCCATTGCCATTTGCTCCATCCCCGGAGGTGTTCAAAGTCGGGTTGGACAGAGCCTTGGGTGACATGTTTTAGTGTCAGGTGTCCCTGCCCATGGCAGAGGGGTTGGAACCTGATGATCTTAAGGTCCTTTCCAACCTTAACTATTCTATGATTCTATGATTCTATGTCTGCTGCGTATTTATCCACCTGCTACTTCAACATAGTTTCTTGTCCAAACTTGTTGCTTTTACCCAACCAAACAGACCATCTCTCCAGCTTTCGATCCTTACCATCCCATCTTAATCTCTTTCTTTAGACACATACCATGTTCCATGTATTTCTAAATGCAATATTTCCTCCTTACTTATCCAAATTTCTCTCCTGCACTTCTACCATCTTCTCTTTTGTTTCAGCTCACTCTTCACCCCAGCAAAGCTTCAGAGCATCAACTCCAAATTAGGGCCAGACAGGTATGCTTTCTATAGGAAAGAAAAAAAGAAGAGGGGAAAAAAAGGCAAAATAAAGCAGGAGAAAAGTCGCTAAGTACCTAAATAAACAAGATCTTGTTTCCAGTTTCCATAGCTGCACAACTAAGGACAAAAGTTTTACTGTATAAAATAAAAAAATTTGACACTCCACAAAATGATGTGTCCCACAGCAAAGAAGGATATATTTGCACAAAAATGTTTGAATAGTACAAAAATAACCTTACAGTGAACATACAATTTATAGTAGAATAAAGAATGAATTGGTTGTATTCACATACTTTCTGGCCAAATTTTTATTCTTTTGTAAAGAAGCATAAGAAAGAAATATTGAGGTGCAACATTGCTCTCTAAAGCATGAACTGTTTCTAAACATTGAGGCAATGAAACAACAAACAGTACTGGCAATCTGCTGTATAAACCTATACAGATAATCCAGAACAATGTCTGCTACATAGGACAGCAGATAATTCTACATGGCTGATACACAGCAAAAATGTTCACATTTTTATGGATCCTGAAAATAAAAGTACAAATAACAAAATTCAAAAAAGCTCACATTCAATTTTACTAAAGACAATAAGAACTTTATTATTGACTGTTGCAGCCAGGCTGGAGCTCACATTACATCTCAGCATCTTCTCCGTAACTTACTAACTTGGAAGCATCTTGGCTAATGACTGGGTCAAAAATCCAGACTGTGTAATTGTCATTCCTTGATTAGCTGAGCAAACAAGCTCTGTTAGCAGACATATATATGTATATTAGCAAGTGGGAATGCAAAAGTACTCATTGAAAGTCTCAATTTGAAAGCAGTCGGGCAGATTCAGTTGTTTGCTCAGTGCTTATTGAGAGTGAACATAAAAAGCAAGCAAATAAAACCAGATGGAATTCATTTTTGATGACATTCAATAGTACAAAATTCAATAGTATAAAATGCATAGTCAAGCTCCTGGGAACTGATAATATAAAATTCTGCTATAAACTCAACTGAAAATCCACCAACTAGAAAGAATACGGAAGAGAAAAACCTGTGTATCCTAGTTAATCACAGAGGACGACTGTGAGTCACCAGGGTATTGCAGTCATTAAAAAGGCAAATGTGGTCCAATTATGCTTCTGATGAAGCATTTCCAGTAGTGAGAGAGAGTGTAATTTCAATTCAATAGGGTACTGATGAGCCTTCATATGAAATATCTCAAGATGCGTACAATTCTGGCCATGCATGTCCATGAAAGATTAAGTGAAGCTGTAATAAGTGCTGAAAAGTGCCAATGGTCTGATCTGTAGATGCACTTAAATCTTATGGTGGATCTTTATATATTTGGACCACCCAGTAAGATTTTCTCAGTTCCAGCAGAACTGTTGTAGGTTGCTGGTGTCTCCCATCCCCTTAATGTGGGAAATGTTGGTCATGTGCTTCCAGATTAAAATTTCAATTGAAAGAAGTTCATCAGTTTCTTCCACTGAAGGAGCCATTGATAATTCTGTCTTATAACAAACAGAATAGCATTAAGGAACAGCAAAGTTAAATGAATTCTAAGACACAGACGTATAAACATCTGTATTTATAATGGCCATAATAAATCTTAACTCTTAGGGAAAAAAAAATAAAAATAAAGCAGCACATTTTGGCTAGCTTGATAATTGGATCAATTTTTCACTTATGGGCTGCCAATCGCTTGACATTTTAATGTATGAACAACAGATCTCAAAAGTATTTTAATTAGCACAGTAGGGCTCAAACCTAACCTTAGACTTCTAATTGCAATGCTAAACTGTGTCTGAATACCTATTTACTGAACAGAAGTTAATTAAAAGCATGAATCTGTACTATAGACATAGCATTAAACTGAAAGCAGAAAGGGTGTGCCATCTGCAGAAAAACAGAACCAACATGACAATTAAGGATCTTTATACACTCATGAGCTCCTTTCTCTCCCTGTACTACTTTGGCTAGTTTTATTTGGCTAGTAATCACAGCTTCTTTAATAAGCACAGACAAAAAGAGATGTTCTATTTTAAATTTCATTCTGGATTGATTTTTTTTAAAAAAGAGCTTTTGAACAACACCCAGGATGAAATAGCGTACAGTCATTTTCTCCAGTCATTCTTCTCAGTCATTTATTTGTTCCTGAAACTATGCCAATATTACTGTTTGTAGAGTTCTGCTAAAACAGAGCAGTTAAGTGATCTATGTACAGAAAACCAAGGAAAAAACCTTCTAAGTGAACAATTTGGAGTTTGCACTTACAGTGGTTTTACTGACAGCCAAGGAATGCAGTAGGTTGCAACACACATAGGGAACAGCAATCCATTATGACAAGAGGTGTGTATTCCATAAACCAGACACCAGAAGAATTACAACCTTGAAATGACTTCTAAGGTCAAGAAATCTCAACCTGGCTCCCCGAGAAACAAAGGCTTGGTTTCTTTGGTTGTTTTTTTGCCTGTTGGTCTGTAACAGGTCATTGACTATTTTTGCACATGCTGACCACTCTCAGCCACGAGGCAGGCATCTCCAATGATTTGGTCACACAAAATGTGTGACCCCAGGGAGTTAGGAGAGTTTGGACGAACATGTATACATCCAAAATTTACTGGTAACTAAAGGTGTCTTTATTTAAACAAAAATATTTAAGCAAATGGTAGTATCCTTCTCAGCAGGAAGAACAAGAATCCAGTAGGACCCCATCATTGTGGTGATCATTGTGGCGATCACTATGTCAGCTCAGCTGCTCATAAAATCATTGCCTCAACACTCAAAGTATTAATTCTTGTTCTTATAGACAGAAAGAGTAGCTCTGCAGCTAATCTTCAATTCCTTGTCAACAGCTGCATTAACACTGTACAGATTATTTGGTTCCTTTAGTGCTCACTAATTGTGAAGTGGCAAGAATGAGAATTAGGTGTGGTGTGGTCCAAAGGTAAACCTGCTGGAAAGATATAGATCAAAAGCAGCCTCTAAGGAGCTAAGAGTGAGGGTGCTGAAAACAGCTTAATCCATCTTAATGGATTTACTAGTCACTTCAAATTACCTGAGAGGTAAACTCACCTATGTGATAGGCAGTTGATCCCCAGCAGGCAAAAAGTTTTGAACTTCACTATCAAGAGAGCTGGGAGTCATTCTCATTTTCTTAGCAGTTTAAACACTAGAATTAGTTATTAAAGTCTAAATTTTTCCTCTTGCATAAGGGAAAATACATACAATGAAAGCATTCATAAGCAAAAGAAAAGCTATATGAAGAGGAAAGATGTATTTGAAGAGGAGAGAGATCCTGTTAATTTTGCTGGGAGTTCAGCTGTTATAAAACTCTAAGGAGTACATACTCATCTCCACATACTAACAAACCAAGCTTCACTAGTTTTGCTGTCTATAAATGCATGTTTGACTCTCAGTGGTCTGAGCTTGGAAGTGGACTAGCTTTGTACTAGAAATCTGTGTAAGAAGGTAATTTCTAGAAGAAATTGTTTGAAACATCAGTGAACAGCATCACAGGTGGTCCAGAAGAGTGAAAGAGACAGGAAATGGCTAGGAGCAAATTTACAGCAGTTTCTGGCATTAAGCTGCTTGAAGTAGCATGTAGTCTATTTTGATAAGTAGCTGATGCTGGGTGAAGGGATCAGAAAGATGTTGATATGACCACACCTCTTACATTACGCCTCTACAGAATTTTGATTCATTTCACCTAAAGACTTGGGTCTTCTGGTAATAAAACATGCAGTCTGATTTATCACTCAACTAAAATAAAAACCTGAGGCAGAACTGCATAGATTAACAACTGCAAATACTAGAGGCTTTGTTTTACAGAGAAAATTACATTAAAAAGAAAAAAAAAAGTGAGATTTGTTCCTTTTTGAATGCATACATTAGGAACTGCTTTTTGACATACTACCTCTTTTTAAGGACAAAAAACCCTGAAAAGTGCATCAGGTTTTAGGCAGTTCAGTAGATAATTACATCAGTAAATCATATGACTCCATCTGAGGTACTGCTTCTGAGCTACTGCAGTATAATTAAAAACCTGCTACAGGCCATTTAGCATAAAGAACTACCTGTGATTTTACGGTTAAAATGGAAAAGCATATTAATATATCAGTCAATAAGATAGCAAAACAGAACATGAAACTTTTCTACATTGACTCTCTTTTTTTTCAGGAAATAGTTACTTTTTTATAGTTACTATTTTATAGTTTACCCTTTTTGCCCTAAACACACTAAAGTGTCCATTGCCTGGGGAGAGTGAGAAAAGGGCAAATGATATGTGACATTATAAATGTGTTGTCAGGAAGGCTTTTCTAGAGTCACAACCAACCTTAGCTTACTGCAGCCATGCACTGGGATAAGAGTCTGCACCCAGACAGTGGTGAGCAGTAATTTGTTTCCATGTCAAGTAGCAGCTTTAATTGTCAACACAGCTGACACCCAATCCGGGCCTCATCTTCCAGAGAAGGCGGATAAAGAGCTTGTTTCTTTCATAGAATAATTTTGGTGTTCTCTAAATCTTGCTTAGCCCTATGAGATATACACTCTACAAATCCCTTCCTTCTCCACAGCTCAAGACACTGTTTTCCTTAGCTCGTATTGAGGTTTCATGATGAGGAAACTGCTGGATGATAAGGAAGCTGTTAAAAAGCCCAGAGCAGAGCCATGCAGGATAAAAAAGGTAAAATTACAGAGGTTAGGTTGTTCAGATTGTGATTAGTAATAGCCCACCAAAATGGCAAAGTATAAAATCCTAAAGTAAAACAGAGACTTGCAAGGTAATGGCAACTTAGGAACATTGAAGACCAGCTCAAGGAGACAAGGAAGTTTAAACTTTTCTCTCCTGATGGATGGCTGCCTTGCAGCAAGACTCTTTGATAAGCATTATAATGCATTTAGTTGCTTGCTAACTTCAGTTCTCAACTGAGCATTTTAGTTAATAATCATTACTTTTAAGCAGTATATATTCTGCTTGCGTAGTCTTTTCACACATGGATAAAGATGCCTGAATAAAGTAACTCAGACAGAGTTACAGCTATTATATTACCTAAAGCCACCTTTTCATTAAAAAAAAAAGTACTCTAGATCATGCATATCACCATTTAGATGCTCTAGTCTCTTAGAAAAACTGAATGCACACGCGATGCCAAGAATTTTACCTTATTTATGCTGGTTTTCACATAGGCAGGCTCAAAATCTATAATTCTAATGACTTGTGCACAAATAAATGGCCATGATTTAACCATGTAATAGAGGAATTGCCCACATGCAGCTGCTTCTTGAAATACACTGTTATTTTAGCCAGTTCAGTGCACAAAGCACAGCTGAATTGGCTTACATTTTCCTGGGGTTAAGGATGCCTAAATTAACATTTGCTAACACCCATCTATCACATTTCATATACTTAACAGCTGCTGCATCATGCCTTTCATCTCTGAAGTTAGGGCTGTATAGAGGGGACCTAAACTGTGGGCCAGAAAAAGGTACATTTGCACAGGATATAGGCAGATTTCTGTAGCTTTCACCTAATTCCTGCTTGTAGGCACAGGCCTGGGGCAGCATTACAGTGTGCTTCACTTAATCTTTATTCAATTTTCTCAGCCAACTGTGCATCTGTTTTGCTCAAAGTGCAGTAATATGAAGCAAACTTAAGCTGTGATCTGAGTTTTAAAACATAAGTTTGCAGAAAGTTTTATGTTTAAATGATTTTCTAAAATGCTGATGTCATTAACAATTACTGCTTGACCCTGATTCTACTGCTAAAAGCAAAAACAAGAACAGCTAGGTGAAACAGGAGAAAATCTATCGAGGTGACGGATTTTGGTTGGATTTTTTTTCCTTTCATCTTCCAGTATTTGTCTCAGGTACATCTTGCAATGAGACAAGAGGACCTTATGTATTTCATAATTACTGAAGGTTGTACTGAAACAGAAGCATCTGACAGGAAATAATAGCTAACTTGCAGCTCCCCAGGAACCAGCTTACTTGTTTCTTAAATGCAGTTTTGAGTGCCAGTAATGGATTCCGTCTGGGTGCATAAGGAAAAAAAAATAATGAAACTAAGATTGAATCTGTCACTATTTTAAGGCCGAGCTGTCAACTCTAATGTGGACAATGACCTTCATCTTTCCTTTTCTCCTTCTGTGGTGCATTATAATCAAGTTTTTAGTCTTTCATGACAAAACAGATATTTGTTAGGGGGCAGTGGGAGGTGCTTTATGGCCCATTTTGTGTTCTGGATTAGATGATCTATCTCCTGTCAGTTAATTCCTTTTAACTGTGGGGGTTCCCTGACAAACACTATTTGAGTCAATATTATATTCTTCTGTGTCACTATTCTCTCCATGCTCTTTATGAAGAAGTTGAGATGTGTAATAGGCACAGCTTTCTAAGCTGGCTAGAAGCAGTATTTCATAATTATTATTATTATTATTATGTCAACTCAAAGCAATGTTTCCTGGTTGGATTTGCATTGCCATATTATGACTGACATATGGCACATTCAAACAGAGCAATATGGTAGCAGGCAAAACAGCCATAATTGAGATAACAAAATATCAAGAGATTAAAAATTATGTTTGCTTTCTTCTTTGGCTTCTGTTAAACTGAAAGACATGAGTTATCTAGCAGACAGCCACGCTCATGCCGTGAAATACAAAGAACATGTTAGCTCTGAAAAAGAAAGAAACCAAAGAATCCCAATTGCATGCAACACAAGGATGAGGGAAAATAATCCCAGTAAATCCCTCACCCTCTTTCTGCATGAAATACAATATTTCATCCTGCTTACATTGGAAACACTGCACTCCCTGCTGCCAAGCCAGGACCATCTATACATTCTTAATGTCATAAATATGCAGTAATTGATATGTGGTTTTTGTTATCCCAAGGAAAGAAGTGCCTGATAAAGGACAAGTCATACTTACCATGGACAAAATATGCATCTTCACCACACAGATAATTCTGGTAACAGCATTTTGATCAGGCAAAGGCGTTATTTAGACACCTTTGTGAAAGAGCTACATTTGCCTCTGTTTCCTAGATTAGGAGAACATGTAAACCAGGGATTTACAAAATATGATATATAGGGCTAGTTTATAAGTAGGAATTAAGGTTGGAGGCTACACAATTATAGGGACTGCCAGCCTCAAACCCAGTTTCTATTGGCACTGCCTCTACAGATCTCTCAGGCTCCAGGGTTATCTGTAAGCCTGGGCATCTCTTCCACCCACTTTTCTCAAAAAGCAGGAATTCAACCTAACCCTAGCAGCACAAGACCACTAAAACTGCCCTGCCATGCCAGACACCCCACTGCTTTTTTGGACAACTGAGCTGAAGGAAGATTACTGGGCTGTGTCTACACACCCATACACCTAGGTTCCCTTATTGCTCAAAATAGGGTAGCCACATCTAAACCCTATTCTAGTCTCCGAATGTTGTAAACTGACTGGTGCTCATGTATTATCTTGGAGAGCAGCAGTTAGTCCAGGCCAAACTGTACCAGGGACTGTGTTAGAAGAAGACCCTCATGCATCATCCCATGCTGTGATTAAGTTCTCTATTCTTGTACAGGTAATTTTACTAGTATAGCTGTAAGCTAAGGTAACATTTTCAAAATTAATTTAGCAGAATCAAATTTAGAAGCTGATTTCATCAAAAAGACAATCCGAGTCACTATGAATTTTCTTAAATATATACTTGTATTTCTTAGCTACTCAATGGTTTTGATACCCATACTTCAGTCCCTCAACTTCCACGTTTCCTGAGTGTCCCAATGTTTTCTATATTCATATTCAAATTCTGTTGGGTTTTATTTAGATATTGTTTATTAATATGCCCTCAGGTTATCTTTAATGCAGAACTTTTCTTTCATTTCAATGGCTCATCCCAAATACTAGTAATTAAAAATAATTAAAATGCAAAGTAAGATATATACAAGTATATAAGGAATACCTAATGAGAGGAAGTAGAATAATTCACCTATTCCCATTTATGTGAGGTCTCATAAGTGCACA
>JANHGB010050002.1:0-18418 GCA_026283785.1 Coracopsis vasa | reverse complement strand
AACAGACAGAGTATGTTTCAGTTTAATTCAGTAGGAGGCTGGATTTATTTCCTTTGTTTTGGTTTGTTTGTGGGTTGGGATTTTCCCCCTCATTTGAAGTCTGCAGAAAAGGCAGTCTGCGTTCTCCTTTTCAAGTCTGCCAAAAAACCCTAAACCAAACCAAAACCAACCCTAGTTTGAATTCAGTAAGAAGAGAGTTATTCTAACAGAATAAAGTGATCAATTATACTGGATAAAATTGGGGCAACTAATAATTTCAACAGCACATCCTGTCTGAATGCACGATTTCATGTGAATTATGATTGATAAAGGCACTCGGACATCAATCAGCATACAGAACCCTGCAACAGTGACTTTTCTTTGTTCCATCACTGAGGATAGCACTGCTTCCTACAGTGTCTGTGTTTCAGCAAGTCAGAATTTTGTTCCAACAATAGTTTCTTTAAAACTGTATGTGTTCTTACAGATGCCCACCGTAAATGAACTAGAATACACCGGATAATAATGTTTATTTGCTACAAGTCATGTTTGTGATTACCTCTCCTGCCCAGCATAGTGTAAGAATATGTTTAGCTATGGATTTGGTGGAGGCAGAGAGGTTTTTATAACAAAGGGCTTTTTTCCTTCCCAAATTCTGCTTTTAAGTGTCTGGTATTGCACAGCAGAAGCAATTGTGGCAGAATGAAAGTTCCTGCTTTTTATCCCCATTTCTATTTACCTGTCTGCAAAACAATCTGAATTTTCACTGCAATTCTCCTTGACATTTCCCTTATCTATTTTCCTTTCTCATTAGTCTGCCTCATGAGAAAATAGAGGTGCAGAATACCAAATCAACTTTATGGTCACTGCAGCTGGTGCATAGCGACAGACTGACCCCATATGTAAGTCTTGGGTTTGAGATAGTTTTTCCACCAGATGCATAAGAACACGTTCTTCCTGAACTGGAATATGTTCAAGAAAAACCTTTGCAAACAAAAGACTGTTATTCACCTAAAAGGAAGCAGGTGGCATCATTACAGCAAAGCAATGTAAACATGCAAGAAGAGAAGAGAAAGATGTGTTTTCTATCCTTCCTCTCATTATCCAGTTGGCTGGTTGATTTGTTTTACCTTTTCAATTATACATATGAGGTCATTGTCACCAAAAGGCATCGCAGGAGGAATTGGTCTGTGTCCAAGCACCTGCAATGTTTTTCCATTTTGCCCAGGAAAGGCAGAATATGCTATTGCCAGGGGTCTATCTCTCGCAGTGATGTTGAGTGAGTGCATATGTCTCAGTGAGATCTGCCTTCTCTTTTCCAGGCTGAAAGAGTCCCAGCTCTTTCAGCCTCACAGGAGTGATGCTCCAGACCCTTAATCACCTTTGTGGTGCGCTGCTGAACTCTCTCCAGTGCCCCCAGCTATCTCTTGTATTGGGGAGCCCAAAACTGGACACATGTATGGCCTCACCGGTGGTGAACAGAGGGGAAAAATCACCTCCTTCAACTTGCTGCTGCAGCCCAGGAAACCATTTGCCTTTCTTCCTACAGTGCAGCATTTGGGATCATGTTCAGCTTTGTTTCCAACAGGATTACAAGGGTCCTTTCCTGCAGAGCTGGTTTCCAGTTGGGCAGCCCCAATATGCATGGTGGAGGTCCTCCCCAGCTACAGGACTTTGCAGTACCCTTTGCTGATCTACTGCTGAACTACAAATGAGAAAGAAATTCTTGAAGTCTTTGGAGTCCATAATAATTCAGTTCCATGTAAATCCAGCAAAACACCGCTTATGAAGGCAAACTCTAATCACTTCTCTTTATAGCAAAACAGTCAGTATTTCAGAATAACAGCAGAAAATCTAAGCTCCAATATAACTGCCACTTTAGAAACAAATACTGACTTCATTTGCCTGAAACCATCCAAAATGTGGATATCCATTTATTTTAATAAGCTCAGCCTCTAGATGGAGATTTATTATGCTACATGGTTTTTGCTCTGCAAAAATACCAATTTGTCAAGATTCAAAGATGAAAAACATCACCTTATGTTTAATTTGACAGGACACAGATGAAATAGCTTAATTTTAGCATTAATGTGCATAATCGTCTGAGTTTCAAGACCCAAAACATCCTCAGTCATTGTCTGGAGCTTTCTAAAGAGCAGTATTATTTAGAAGACTGCTGCAATGATTTGTTAATTTACCCAAGCAGTGGACAAAGTTTCTGACCCCATGACTTGTCTCCCATGATTTTAATCTGGCTAAGACATTCCGTTGTCCCTGCATCCCCTTTCCCACCCACAAAGTGAGACCCTTAGTCCCCTGACCTCCTTGTCCCCATGACGCTATTGACACCATTTCACAGCCTTGTTTCACTTCCAAATCTGCCTCAAAGCCCTGGGATGCACTCAGGGGCTCAGAAGCCAAGCTGTAGTTATCTGTCACCTTAGCAGATTCTTTCTCACTTTAAAATCAATCTTTGGTTGGATGTAACTTATGTGAGCAGCAATCACAGTCTTCTTTCAATGTTTATTGCTCCCTGTCTACTCACCGTAGAGCCAGATTGGGAAGCTGAATAAGTATGCCAGGGAAGTTATGCTGGAAGAATGTAAAGCAGAAGTGGAGAAGAAAACTTGCACCTCAATTGATTCAACACATACTTTCAGACTGAAGGCAAATGTATCCCAAATCAACCTGCCATTTTAATGTGCTGTAAAGAGCACCCCAAAGTTCATAGAGTAATTGTGAAAACAAAGAAATACAAAGCCACCTACAGATGCTTTGTAATTTAAATGCCTGCCATTTCATACACCACCCTGATTAGGAGTGAAAGGGGGTTTTGGGTGACTTTCAGATATTCAGTCTCTTCAACACCAGTGGGATATGGGAATGCTCAGCAATTTGGAGAAGATGATCAGCCCTTTGCAGGACTGATTTAATTATCAGTAGACAGAAATATTGATAAGCCAATGCTTAAAACTACCTATGTCAGTGTGATTTGTATAGGTGTAGCTGTTGACAGAACACATCACACCTCTATAAAAACAAACCTCAGCATGAATACAGTTATTTAGATATTGCAAATGGCAGTGGGTTTAGTACACAGGTATGCATGCTTTCTGAGCAGCAGTACAAGAGGGAAGCGGGAAAAGAGCAGGGAGAGACTGAGGATAAGGAAGAGAGGAAAAGAAGAGGAAAGAATATTCCCATAGGCTCAAAGAGGAAAGATGAGAAAGATGTAAAGAACATGTTAAAGAGCTGAAAAAGATACAGCTGCATAAATGACAGCTTTGTAAGACCATGGAAATATGTCAAACCAGCAACATTGCAAGCTAATAGGCATCCCTTTTGAGTCAGATCTTGCAAGTCTTTCTCAGGCAAAAAATATATTGCAGTAAATGTTGAGTAGGAGTTGCAGATTTCACAATTTACTAGCAGAATTTATAGAGATTATTCTCATCTGGTTTTCATTAATATTGAAATTCCATGTGAAATCCTAGCTTCATTGAAGTTAATGCCAAAACCCTCTTTGACTGCACTAGGCTCAGAATTTCTGCATCATTAGGTACTACTACATGTATTAAGTAGCTTTCAGGAGTATAACTCGTTACTTTAAGACAGGTATTTCAATGCATTCAGTAAAAGAGCCCAGCCTAAAAGGAAACATGAGACATTTGGCTCTTTAATCATTGTCCTAGTTAGCAAAACTATAGCCATATTTTCATGCATACTTTTGAGATGGCGTGAATGCTGCTGCCAAAAGAAATCAACCGAACGATTTCTGCTGCATAGTTTCGATGAATGGGTTTTCTGATTCAACCTGCTGCATAAATGTGCTGCTGAAGGGAGGGAGCAATCTGCAGTCAGGAATGAATGTCTGCCTACAAGAGGAAAGTAGGTCTTCCCTTAGTGAAAGGGATGGTTTGTTCCAGCTTAAAGTGTTTGTGAAACTGTGATGGAAGAGGGATCACAACTTGTGTTTTTTCAGGTGGTCTCATGGTACAAATACCAACAGACAACAGCATGTTAAAACAGTGGATGAGAAACACAGTACTCATTTATGATGTGCATGGCAGAAATGGCATACCTGAATTATGCCTCAGAAGAGCTCAGGCAATGAAACCGATGCTGTTACTATGCTAAGGAATAGGTAAGCCTCCATGGTGCTCGGATCCCCACTGTAGGGACAGGCATGAGCTTGTCCTGCCCAAGCAACTGAAGACTGTAAGCTATTTATGAAACAGAAGCATGTAGCTACAGTCAGCCTTGAGAGCATCAAAGGTCCATTGAAACATAAAATATGTTAGCTTCTAGTCCACTTGGAGCACAGGCAGAGGATGCTTATGTCTGCCCTGCAGAAGGCAATGCAAATATAGTCTTCTGTCTTTTTCTTCTGCCATTTGTCACTGCTCTGGTTTATTTGCACTGGGAGATCTCCATCACAGAAACCTTCTCTCACTCCAGATCCTGCTTAGACCCCTTGCTCCTGCACAGCCCCAGCAACAACTCCCCACTGTTCACTGTCTCAGGAAACAGAAGGTTTAATCTGATGTGTCTCAATAAGCCTGCACAGCAAAGCTGGCAGGCAACAGATAAATCCCTCTCAAGCACCACATTTAATTCCCAGTTTCTAGAGAATGGAAGAAGAAGGTGAAAGCTGTAGCAGGTAGAAAAAGGATTCTAAGTATTAACCATGTGGAGGGCATGGATTTTCTTGTACTCAGTACCACGAAACACTGTACTGCATATGCAGCAGATCCAAATGGCAAAGCACAGTGATGTCTCTGACAACTCTACCAGAGACAGGAGAACCCCAAGAACATTTCAGCAGAACTCCATTGACTCCAATAGGCTACAGCAAGAGCTGTAGATATTCACCCACTAAGAAACTAATAACGGATAGGGGTCTTTTTTACTCCCCTGCCTTTTCAACCTGCTCTATAAGTAACTTCAATATAGATAAGAAGGTGTAAGAGAGGAAGTAAAAATGGGATTTAGAGGAGAAAAAAAAAATGGAGGCATTGGGAGAAAGGAAGGAGCTGGCAAATTAAATCTTGCCCTGATTATCTCATGGTCCTAATGATCTGAAAAGCGGGGGTGGAAAGAACAAGGGAAAGAACAAGGAGCTTAGAGTAATTAATTAATTCATTGTTTAGATTGTCTCCTATTCTACAGCACAGAAAAAGAAATCAAGATTAAAAATAAGAATGAAAGTGAAAGTTATTAGAATAATTAACTTGTAATTATGCTGTTGTGCTCATTTGTTTTTGTTCTGACTATAAAAAAGAAGCCCAATAAATCCTACTTCATCAAGTTATTTCTTTAACAATTCATTTCTCAGAGTAAAAGCTTTTGAAGTGTGCAATTAAACGCCATCTGAAAAAGGAAGGAAGATTGGTGTTCAAACTACAGGATGAGGCTGTTGACTGCTAATACAGTGATCAGTCCCCCAAAATTCCTATGTTAGCTGCAGATAACACTAGCCTGGAATACCCAGGATTTCATTTATTACATCTGGTTATGTTGCTTCTTTCAGTATCTTCTTGTTGTTGATGTTCTGGCTGGGTTATTTTTGGTAGTATATTTTTTAACTGTTATTCTTATTATTACTACTATTATTACTGTTATTATCATCATCATATACCTCCATAGCCACTGCAAATATTGAACTTCATAAAACATCTACTCTCCACTTCTTTAGGGGAAGTTGGTCATCTGAGTCATTGGTTAATTTTGTCTTTTTGATCTTCCTTACGTAGCTTACAATAGGGCAATCCTTTACCCCAGTAATCCTCATCATTGGATTTTTTTATATCATACACAGGCTGCGTTTCCAGCACTGTGTCAAATTTGACTTGATGCAAGGAGTTCAAGGAATTGGGAAAAAACAACTTGAAATTAAGCTGCTCAAGACACCAGTTGAATGGTCTATGATAGACAGCCTTATGCATGCAGTGAGCCAGGTTTTTAGAGGACATAAATAGGTGTAATTTTGCTGAAGCTAGTAGAGCTGTACTGAGAGGTAATAAAATATCTTATTAGACACAAAGAGATTTTAAGGAGAACTTTACTTTTCCAAACAGCCTTATCCTGGCTAAGTTGTTTCAGACGTTTGAGAGCTGATCACTCCAGAAGAAAACCAAAACACCCTCAACAAAATAGATGCTGTAACATGGGGCTTTATGGTATCTTCAGTAGACACGACACATTTTAAACGTTGTTTCATAATGCAGTTGTTTTGATTTCCCCTATTCCTCTGCACTCTTCAATTATTAAAGTTAAATGCACAGAATTCCTTGGGGACTTTCACATTTCTTAACAAAGCATTTTCTGTGCTAACAGAAAACCCCAAAATTAGGAGAAATCATTTACAAGCAGACAACAGCTGTTGCAGCATTAAAACTTTAATTGGCAGCCCCTAACAGATCACTGGGTATTTCACTCATTCTCTTAAGGATGTGATAATCCTTATATTATTCAGAAAGAGAACAATTTGTTGCACATTAGCACAGATTGAGTGTGCATGCAGATGCAAATACATGTCTGTCTGAAATAGATGGTGCCCTCAGAAGACACTGAGAGTCAGGAACCTGAATTCTGACTTTAGACAAGCCATTTCTGTACCCATTTCTTGCCAGTACATCTTAAAAGTTCTTCAGAAGCAGGGTCACCTCTCACTACCCATTCTATTAGACAGAGATTTCAGCTACATGGTAATGACATTAATAACAATGATGATTTGTTAACACACAAGAACGTGACAAAGTGATTCCTTGTGCACTATGCAAGTGCAAGAGAAAGGTAATTTCTGATGAATATCTGTGCACAGTGAATGGATACCAAAGCAACACAGATCAGCTCTGATAATGCATCCCTCATCCAAATTCTTCTATTGTAAAAACAAATTACTGAAGAATTAGGTTAGTGACTGAGAATCAGAGAACATCAGTGATGAACTTGTGGGTGGACTGGCTCAATGGCACGTTTGGAAAAAATAGTAAAGTGAGCAGAGTAACTGGTACAGTAACTTACCTCTGTGTTTCAACATCCATTCATCTAAACCTTGCAGTACTGGAATGAAGCTGAAAACTACTGGTGTGGTTCTCCTCAGGGATTTTTTCCACCTCTAAGCATCATTGTCACAAAGTTTTCTCTGTTTTCCTGCATTTCCCAAGCACCCAAAATGAAACAGAAATGGAGAATCCCAGAGAAAGTGATTGATTAAAAATGGTATTTAAAAAGTTGCCTTGGGATGGGATTTCATCTCATAAGCAGCTGCTTGAGTCTTTTCTTGATCTTGCGTCTTAGAGGAAGATTTGCTCCAGTGGTAGGAAATACATAATGGTTTCACAGCTTAGCCACGCTAACAACAAAGTATGTAAAATGCTTTCTTCATAGAATAATTAAGAAATTACTTATTTATTCTTGTGTTGCTTTTACAGGCAACCCTCCTGTTAACTTTGGTAGTGATGTGTCATTATAGCATGTTTTTCTCTGATCAGAGCCGGTCTCCATCTTATCATAGAATGGTTTGGGTTGGAAGGGACCTTAAAGATCATCTAGTTCTACCGTCCTGATTCCAGCAAAGGAAGATGCCCCATTTCTGTTGTGAGCATAAACGCTAAGGTCCAAGTATAGGTGCACAAACACAGACTTCAATTTAGCTCTAAACACAGATCTACATTGATGAACCTTTCACTCCACAGGGAGCTTGTAACAGGCTTCAGTGTACCTTTTGAAAAGGGAAAAGCCTGCCTAAATTCCAGTCATCTCTTTCTGATATGCATACAGTTGCATGAAACACTCAGGTTTTCATCAGTTTCTAAGAAATAAAATGTCTGCATTACGACAACTGAGCCTCACAAGCATCATATCTGGGTACAGCAATTCATGTGCACCTTCATGCAAAGGGAGATCTTTCATCCAAAGAACATAATTACAATTACTCATACCTGTTGTTCTGCATTGTTAAGGTAATGCTGCAGAGGAATTTGTATTTAGTGCCACTCTCACAGCTACTGCTCAGCTGTGCTTAGCAGCAGCGGAGCAAATCCATCAAGAATGGCTCAGAGGGGAAAGTTGAAAAGAAAGGGAAAGATACATCAAAACATGAGTGACAATCCTATTGACTTACCCTCAATCACTCTTAACATACTTTATTGTATATACATGCATGCAACAGTGTTCATACTTCAATACAATAAGAAAACCAGGCAGAGCAGATACATTTTCAGTTTAGATGCAGAACAAATGAAACTGTAGAAGTCTTCATTGCATAAAAGCCTACTGCTCCAAAACCAGTATCAGCATAAATAGGGATCAATCCTATAACCCACAGATTGCAAGTCAAGTTTCACAAGGTTCCTTCGAGCTTCCTATATGCGTCTATACACATAGTGTAGTCCATCCTCAGTATTAACAGCTTGGATAGCATAACAATACTGTCTCACATGAATGCCATAACTACATGACTTGAACCTCATCTACCTGCATAACATTTATCAATAAAGTCTGCTCACTACTTGAGGCAACACCTGGCAGCACCTCTCTCAGGTCGAAGTAGGAAAGACTAAGAAGACAGAGTTTGGATACACTGAAACAGAACTGCAGCACTGCTTCACCTTTCCCTGACCATAAGCCAAGGAGCTGGGTAGTTGCATGCCAAAGCTTGCAGAGGTATTAATGAAAATAATGTGGATTAAGCACACAAATTCTCATAGAAAGACTCACTTGCTGGATCCCCAATATGAATAAATGCCAGAGGAGAAGTAATCTAAATGGTTATTAACATAATTTGAGTGCTGAGTGCTGTTCTGCTCCAGCTACAAATGTGATTGAGACATATGCTTGCTCTGATGGAGGAAATTAGCAGAGGATTACCTCTTTCCCTAAGAAGATTAAACTGAAAAGAAAAAATAATTTGCTTTCCATTGCACTGCTATACCTTCTACCATTAAAAGAAAACAGACTACATTAAAAAAGACCATCAGGGTAATGAAAAGATTATTCTGACAGTTGCCAGCTTTACAGCCTGTTCAGTCACGTAAGTCAAGCCCACATAAGAAGCAACAGCGGAAGCTTCTGCTTTACCCAGACAGCAGATATGTAAAGAATTTAGAATGAAATCATGAAATGAAATCAGGAAATTAGGAATTTGTTCTAGACTCCTGTCTTGCCAGCATCATAGCACCATCCAATCTTCCCATCCCTTCCCAAAAGAGGAGCCTATGCAAAACTGCTGGTTATGGGAACTGAGGACATGGACAAGAATGATCACCTTCTTCTTCACTCTCACTCTGCCAAGCCTTCCAGGCATGTTATAGAGTTCAATATCTATGTATTGTGATTGAAAGTTGAAGTATGAAGTAGTAGGGATTATAACACTGTTAATTCTAGTATCCTCAAATCCGTATTTCATGTGTTGCAGGGTCATGGGCCAATCATGGGAAAGTGCAGTGTCCCTAGTGCACTGCTAATGATCCTGGAGGGGGTTGTACATGCTAAAGGTGGAAGGACATGCAAACATTAACACAAATGTGCCACAGAGCTTTTCCTCATTACCTGACAAAATAGACCCTGTCCACCCACAGGACTGTGCAGAGAGAGAAAATGGAAGAATCTTGCAGGTATTTAACATTGTCACTAGCAGGATCTGCATTTTACCCCCATTCCGCAACAGCTGTAGCTGAATAAAAATACTCAGGATCCTTCTTGCTTCTGGATGCTTTTCATAAGCACCTAAGTACTTTCTTAAATCGAAGGGGTTGGACTAAAAATACAACCAGAAAAAAGAAAAGCCAGAGCCATGGCCAAGCTCCAATAGGCCTACACCCTACCCATACCCTGTGCACAGTGCTCCTACTGCTTCTTTCAAGCTCTTCAAGCCACAGGAAATGATAAACATGGCACAGGAGCATCCCTGCAAATGTGGGTCCAGTGAGTGTGATCTCATTTTCCAGCTCTCTAAGGAGCACAGTTCAGTGGCAATTGTGTCAGAGAGTAGGTCTCATATGTACTATCTCCTTCAAGATGAGAGATTAGGTTATGTCCAATTTATGATGCCTATTTATATTAATTTCTGCATTTCTGTTTGAATGAACCAGTCAACTGAACTTAACCTCAGTCTACAGTATAAAGCTGTCATGTCTAAATCAGTTGTATTACTACTGCTGTGCTAAAGAAAAACCTCTTCACCTCTCCTTACACAGCTCACTCATTTGCAAAGCAGATAAAAGGCAGCGTTAGGAGGCAACTTGCACTAAAGCTTGTGTCTGATTCCAGGCACAGCCCTGAAAAAGTGCTAGGAAAAAATAGCCACAAACTAAAACCTTGCACTGAAAGGATGCTGGCAGAGCAGACCGGGAGGCGTTGTGACTCAGACACACTCGGCTGAGTCACCATTCCCCCCTGCTCTTGTCTGACTGTAATTCATTGAAGGTACAAGCAAGCCGGCAATTATTAACCACCTCCCCTTGCCGACCCTGTTCCAGATTAGCTGTGCTTCCAGCTGAGCACAGACAGAAGAAACAATCTGAACGTCTCACTTCTGGATTATGGACAGGGAATTGTCCTTCTCCCTCAGCCTGTTTTTCGGATGTGCAACCCAAGAAGCCACATTGCCAGTTGTCACCTGATAGGCTCAGTGCAGCATCACAAGAAGCCAACAAAAGGGAAGTCTTATCCTACCTTCAGTGACATAGAGACCTGGTCTCATTAGGCAGGTGTAAGACTAATGTTTGGGGTTCAATTAATCAAATTTATCAAACAAATAGATGCTTTTGAGGGGCAGTGGGGGAGATACTTTTTGCAGCAGGAAACATGTCCTTTTCTACAGTATGAAAAGAGCTACCTACATTACATCCTTAGCAACAAGGCCTTGTTTACCCATGAAATACTTTGCCTTGTTCCAGTTTCAGACTTTGCACAATGAGTGTTCAGTACCTGAGTATAACCTGGTTATCTGTGTTTTCTCTTAAAGGCATCATTTGGCAATGCCAGAGAGCGTAGGATAGAGCCTGGGAATGGCCCAAGGGGGACTGTGATCTTGCCAAGGAACGATTCCTCATCTAAGGACAGAGCGTAAGTAAAAAGGCTCCTGAGAAAAGCAAACCACTTGCTAGAGGTAATGTTTAGCAGCTTGTTCTTAGAATCATAGAATGATAGAACGGTTTGGGTTGGAAAGAGCATTAAAGCTCATCCAATTCCAACCCCTGCCATGCGCAGGGACACCTTCCACTAGAGCAGCTTGCTCCAAGCCCCTGTGTCCAACTTGGCCTTGAACACTGCCAGGGATGGGAAATCTTCCCTCTGTCAGTTTAAAACCAGTTCAGCCTCCAGTTTTAATTTGAATAACCAGTTCATCCAAACACAACCAAACTGCTCCTAGCAAAAACCCTGTTGTGTTGCTAACATGAAGCCTCCTCCCCAGACTGAAGGGTCATTCTTTGTGGATATAACAAGAGAGCTGACATGCCCCAGGGAGAGTAAGTGCTCAGGACTGCCTTTTTGGATGCGAGAAAGGGGCTGCCTATATAAACAGAGGAAGTAGAGGCATGGATCATCACAATTCTAAGCCCTGTCAAAGAAGAGGAGAACTGCAGGGGAACAAACTGTCTTGTGTATGTGGCCCTTCTGGATGTAGCATAATGTGCTTAAAAGACAAGATCGCATGAGGGAGCTGCCAGTGATTTTCCTAGGAAGCTTTCATCATTGCTACCAATGTGAAACCTTTCAGGAACAGAGATAAAAATCTTTCAAAAACTGAAGTTAAGCCACCTGGAACAGTTTTATAGCTTTATACAGTAAAAATCAGGAATATGTTGGTAGCAATCTGGTTCTCCAGATTCTCCCGGCCATGAATTTAAGCTGACCACGTTTACTTGCTTCCTAATAACATCTTCTCAGGAGTGCATGGTACCCGCTTTTCCAGTGCCAAAACACACTCTGATGTAAGCAGAGTTGATTTTGTCTTCTGGAAGGATAGGTTTACACTATCTAACAGAGCAAAATTTAACCCTTATTTACCCAAAATGGGGCTCAACACAGGCAGTAGGTCTTTACTTTTTTGATCTGATAAAATGAAACAAAAGGAAGTATGGACTCATTTTTCACAACATGGAAAACAGTTTTCACAGTGCTTTCAGTTCTGTTAACAGGGATGTCACCCTATCCCATGGTGATTTTAATCTTGATCTCTTTTCTTCCTGATAATCCTCTTCACTCTCACCGAAGCAATTCCATGATGGGAGATTCAGATGTCTCAGTCCTTTCAGCTTGCTCTGGTAGGTGCTGAAGCACTCAGTTCAGGCTATCTGCCACTCTGACTGTACATACTGGAGGATTTCAAGTGTAATAGTATATGTCATCTCCTTCATCAAGTGAAAAAAACCCACCCATGTGGGTCTCAGCCTTCACAGCTCACAACCTATGAACCAGCTGATAACCTCAGTTCCCAATTCTCTGAGTAAAGACTATAAGGCAGAGAAAAATTGAGCTTCTCCTTGCATCTTTAGCCACCCAAATGTCTGAAGCAAGCATAATTAGAGAAAGAACAGTCATTCACTATGTCAGCCTCATGCAGGACAGAACATCACTCCATCATGCCCTGACAGCAGCTTATATGAGATATGGGAAGCTATCATACTGGGTCTCAGCCAGGAATGAGACTCCCTCTCCTCTTTAAATCCATAGGGATCTGACCACTGTCTGCAGTAGGGACATGAATAAACCCTTGCTGTTGCTGTGTTCACAGTAGCGCTTTCCATGCCACACGCTCTCTCTTTGCTTCCTCATTAACATCCTGTGATTGCAATGGCTGTTCCAGGCTGGCTTACATTGCCCAAGGCAAACTAGAAAATGCCCATCTTTCCACCAGAGGGTCATCTGCATAAACAGTTAATGAAGAGTTGCTGCCCTCAGCTCATGTCCTGTCTGTCAGGTTGATATAACCTAGGGCTAGTTAGATCTTCTGAACAATGATCAGCTGCTGCTAATGCTCCACTAGGCTATTAAACTCCTGTTGGCAGGCTAAAGCATCAGACAAACATAGTGGGCTTTTTGATTAAAATACTGAAAGGACTGCATCCTGCTGTCAGGAATGGTTTTGATCTCCTAAAAGAAGAAAAATACCTTGTGGCAGAAATGTAATTACAAGAGAAACACAGTACTTCCCTGGTTTAGAGCAGATGGAGGAAAGGTCAGCTATCAATTAAGCTGGAAGATAAAATATCCTTATAGAAAGAGAAGAAGAGAATAAATGGCAAACTTCTTTGTATGAAAATATATGTTTTCTGTTTCATTTACTCTGCAAGGTGAGCAAGCAAGTTTAGAAGAGAAGCCATTCACTGGCAAACTTCTAACAACCCCATAAGAGCATTTTAGGATTGAGGCAAAACCAAAGTTCAATAGTGTGAGTATGGAATAACCTCGAAAGCTGTACAGTGCCTATCTGACGTAGGATAGCAGAATATCTCACAGGCGAATGGTGTCCAGGAACAGAAAGAGGGACACATGAGATTAACTATGCACATTAAAATCACCAGGTTAGATTTGCACTGGGTGCAAATCAGGGTATCATTTGCCTTACTGACCTAGGACAGGCAAAACAAACCTACCATTAAATACATTTCTTTCCCCAAATGAACCACACACTTTTGATTGCATTCCACATAGTCTTCAAAACCTGAGGCCTGCATAATGTACCCTGTCCTGCACATGGTTGTATTTTCTGTTTCTACCATCTCCATTGAAAATTAGAGACATTTCCTTGCAGAAAGAAGAGTTTCTTGATATTTCATTATTAAGCCTGCTGGTTTACATTTCAAGTCTGATGTTGTTAGCAGATTGAGCTGGGTCAAAGAGAGAGAAACTCCTAGTGATGAAGGTTAATTGGAAGGAAGGGTATGATTTCAACTGAACAATTCCAAAAGCACTCTATATTTCAATAACATTTCATTAAATAATCAGTAGTTAGTTTAGTCAGACTCTCACCAATACAGCCTTTAAAAGTCATTTTGCTTGAACTCATTTCTGGAAAGATCACATTACAGAAGTGAAGGAGTGATTTTTACTTTCCTTCTCTTTCCTGTGTATATGGAGAGGTCTCGTCCTCAAGTTTTCACGCTGAAGTACGGCCTCTGCCTTTGGAATATCAAAGTCAATTTCATAAATAACTGAAAATACCATGGCAAAAGTATCCTTGATCTTTACTCATTAATGAACACTTCAGAGGAAAACCAATTTTTATGTACTTCAGAAATACCCCAGGAATATGAGTTATATTTCCAAGTGTTTTTAATAGATGTGCTGGGCATCTTCTACATTAGAAACATGTATGTACAGCATGACTTAGCAAGAAATCAGAACCTTCTCCAGTGTTTAGCAGCTGCCTTTGGTTGTTCATTGAAGTTCATCCTTTTGAGATTATTACAAAAATGACATTAAAAGTAATCACAAGTAATCCTGTTTAAAGTTTAAGGAATTAATTACCCTATATATTACTGATGAATGATAGTTTAACCTAAAAAACTAAGGTCATACATTTACTTGAAGTGCTTATGAACTTGTCTCCAACTTCTAGTGTATTTATTTCCTTCACTTCTCTCCCAACCTATTTACCCAATGTGATCAAATAATGGCTAAGACTCAGAGATACTCCAGTGCCAAGCACAAGTGACTGGTATGCACAGACATGGGCAAACTGCTTTGTGTTATATGAGCTACAATATCCCCAGTAGCAAATGTTAAGTACAGGTAATTCTCAAAGGTATAAAAAAGGAAGAAAATGTGTCTATCCTTTGAGGACATTCATTTGTTTCCTATTTATGACTGCTCTGTGGGTTAGATCTAATTCAGACCCCAACATATAGCTGGGCACTATTTGTTTAGAAAGGAAGCCTCTTTTTTCCCCCTGGTTTCAATAGAGTATAAATAGATATTAACTGCTGTCAAAACATCAGACTTGCAGAAGATGATCTTGCTGTTGCTTGCGCTGTGACTCAATAAGCTTGTAAGCTTTTGTTGATTTAATTTCACACATGCCAATCACTTTCAGGGTTCTGACTCAAGAAGTTAAAAACCATGGCCCATCAAAGCCTACAAACTGTGGAAGAGTCACCTTCAATGGTCCATCCAATACCCAGCAAACTTCTGCTTACTCTAAATAAGCATTAATGACAACATAAAGTGTACATCCCTGAAAAGGATCCAAAGAAGTGACATATGGAAAGATTAAAACCTGCTATTTCCATTTCCAAGAATGTATCTAGTATAAATAAGAGAATCCATTTTCTTTTCTGCAGCACTACAAACCAGAAGTTTTATTTTGGGTTCTTTGCTTCCAAATGTACCCCCCTTTACACTGTATAAAAGGAATCCAGCTTTAAAAATGGTGATAAATACTATAGGATTTGACCTACTGTGCATTTCACTCCATCCTCTCTAACAACTGCTCAGTTCCTTCATAAAATAGCAGTAAATTAGATCCAAAGCTTCCTATCACATTATCTAGTAAACTTTTATAGACTGTTCCCTGCTAAATCTATCAGTAAATCCACTTTCAAACCTATCTACTGTCTTCCACAAAGTTAACACTTCAAGGCAAACCGACATGTAGAAAACAGCAAAACCTGTTCTATTCCATTCTAAATCTACACATAGAAGATTGAGCATACACTACATCATGGGCACCATTTATACTTATACTGCACAGGTGAATAATAGGTTGACTTACTTTATACACTATGTTTATACCAAATATTTTAACCTGTCATTTTAATTGCCCAAATACTAGATCTCTAAATTCCAGTCCCATCAATGGAAACCTGAAAATACAGGACTCTGATAGCTTCAGGCTTTAACTTACACATCAAACATAACATAAAATGTAAATCAGTTGCATCAGGGATGAAAAAGATGCTTACAATGAGAAGAACCACATCTGAAATAATTTGTGTAGCAGTTTTTCCTGGCACAAATTAACCTTTATTTGACACGATTCTACTACTCATGATAAACCAGTGCAGTTTACAAAGCTGCATCTATCATTATCCCTTGGATCAGTTATCATTTGATGACTTGAGTGCCTTGTTTTGTGTATGCTTCTGAGCAGATGGAGGGTGAATTCTGATTTTGGTAATTAGCAGATGGGTCATTGAACATAATTTTTAGTTAGTTATTATATTAGGGTTTGTAAAACAGAGGCTTAATGAACTATCATTAGTAATGGTAACTGTATTATTCTGATTAGGCAAGTTGCATAACTCTTATGTATTCAGTAAAGGGGCACAGGTCTCTCAAGCAAAGCAACACAGTCAAGCCATAATGAGAAACCTTCAGGGTCATAGGCCATCAGTCCTGGCTTGCAACAATGACAGCTCAGCTGCGATAAGGGAGGAAGACACATCCTTCCCCTTAGCCATTTATATCCTTTTCGCTACCTTTCCCTTCAGTTCTACCTTGTCACACTGCTGTGTGCTTCCCCTCCCACACTAAACTCATCTCCAGAGAGGGGAAAAAACAAGCAACAATAAAAACCCAACAAAGGGAAAATCTACAAATAATCCATAACTTACCAAAGCATCATTACACCTTCCTCAGAGCTGGGAACTATATAGAAAATGGGAAAGAATCAACTGTTCCCAAGTAACTCTGCCATGTAACTACTCATTATTGCATCCATTCCTCAACAGTTAATGCAGGTCAGGGCAAGTGAAGAATCATGAAACTGCTCTAAATTATTTTTTGGATCTGGATCATTCTTTACAGTGCTTTAGGACTTTAGCACAAGGTCATTTTTTAACTCTCTTCCTTATATGTGCTATGGATCTAACAGAGCTGAGGATCTTGAAGTAAATCCCTAGAGGGGTCAGGGAACTCTTAGCATCACAGAGCAAAGGCAGTTCACAGGTAATCAGAGAGCAGGAGAGTCTCTGAATCAGGGCAGTGGTTTTGCCTGTTATAAAGATTAATATAGACCCTGGCAACCAGAAAATGCCTTTCAGTTTGGGTGATTTCTTGGGGTCTAATTAAATTACCCTGGGTGTCTTTCTCTCTATAATGCTCATCAGAAGGCTGGCAGGTTTGGTTCCTGCATCTCAGGAAAAATTGCATGCATGTGCCAGTGGAAAAAATCACAGTCTTCAGTCATGGCTTTGGGAAGCATCATATGAATAAATAAAGCCACAGACCTGTTTTCTGTGGGATGTCTCTTTTCTCCCTCTGAAGAATACAGGCTCCTCACTGGGCACAAGGCCTATGCAAATGTGAAAAGTGACTTTCGGGAGACAAAGTGTACCCTGCTTGCGCTGAGGTTTTCAGACTGCCTTGAACAGATTATTCACAATGTATGAAAGCCAAGAGAGCAATATGGAAAGCAGATTGGCTCCGCACCTACAGCCTGATGCCAATTTGGCTCTCGTTTTAGAGGCTGACATCATCTCTTGAAAGAGCTGGAGCTACAAATCAGTTTAGCCTGAAAGGACACTCCACTCAGCCACAAGCAGGTTCAATTGTAACATGCTCAGGCTTCATGGCACAGGTTGTTATTAAATACCTATGATTTGGAGGTAGGGGGAATTTACCTTCAAATTGTTGATATTAGTTTGGCATCAAGTGTATTCTGCACTAGACAGTTGGTAGTATCTCAAAACCTAAAAGTACCCGTTATAGAGAAGACAGACAGGATATGGCAGACATGCAAAAAGACACTGAAAGTTTACTACTTGGAAAATGCTTTTTAAAATCCCAAATACAGAGATTTGGGGCCTCCGAATTTAAATTGTAGTTCCAAAGATGCATTTTCCCAAGGAGGCAAAAGTGGAGTTAAAACTGGAGGCTAATAGGAAGCATCACTATAGCGAAGCAGCTGACAACTGCTGAGCTGTAGTGTAAGAAATGTTCAGATGCCATTCAGAGACTACAAAAGATTATCCCATTTGTTTGCCTCTTAGAAAAAAAGAGAGAAAAATAAAGAGAAAGGGAGAGTGAGTGAAAAAGCAGCCTCTGTGAGTGCGCACTCTGAAGCAGCTGAGGGTACAGTTACTGAGGGTTAGGGGATCAGCCGGATGAAAGAGTTCATTATGGGATCCTAAGACTTCAGGAGATCAGAGGAACCTTGGGGATGTTTTCAGATCCTGGATTCCTAAACGCCATTGCTACTGAAACCTGAGGGTGAGCTTGAATACCCATAGACAGACAAAGGGATAAGGTCTGCCTGTCTACAGTGGTTTCATAGAACCATAGTCATTTAGGTTGGATAAAAACTTCAAGCTCATCAATTCCAACCTTTACCTCAGCACTGCCAAGGCCACCACTAACCCATATCAGTGAGGGCCTCATCTACACGGTGTGTGAACACTTGCAGGGACAGAGACTCCAGCACTGCCCTGGGCAGCCTGTTCCAATGCCTGAGCACCCTCTGGGGAAGGAATTGTTCCTCAGCTCCATC